>ML401460.1:0-43655 GCA_005239525.1 Nicotiana knightiana | reverse complement strand
GGCACACGAATTATGCGGTGCGTCGTGCGGTTATGACTTGGGTGTATATGTATGTTTGGTACAACTTGTGGAGTTTGATACATGTAAGTATGCTAGAATCGGACCTTATAGAAGATTCCGGATGTTGGAATTTAGTTCTAAGGATTGCGGGTTATGGTAGCAGGAAGGATCTTCAGTCTAGGTTGAGCTAATCTACTCGTATGGATTGTGATGGAACGGGCAGGTGCACGAGGTGTTATACAATAATCTTGGCAACTTTGGAACAGTTCTTGGCACGTTCGAGGACGAACATATGCTTACGTGGGGGAGCCTATAACGACCCGACCAGTCATTTGTTTTAGCATATCGTTTGGCGGTCTGAGACCTTGAGTAGTTTCACACTATGCAATACAACTAGTGTATGTGGTCGGTTTCAATTTTCGAGACGTTCACAATTGATTTGGAAGAATAATTCTCAATTCGGAAGCTTTAAGTTGGAAGAGTTGACCAAGGTTTAACTTTTGAGTAAACAAATGGGGAAGTGAAGGTCCCAATAGGTTTGTAAGGTGATTTCAGACTTGTGCGTATGTTCGGGTTGAGTATCAGATAGTCCGGGACGCTTATTTATCCATGGAGCATTCCTAAATCCTCCTATTATATAGATTTTCATCCGGTTATCTTGACGATTAACAATTTAGGTGGTGTTCAAGATTTCAAAAATGCACTTTCAAAGAATTGTTTCTGTTGTCATCAGTAATGAAAGGGAAACTTGATGTTTTGATTTGCTTGCTCCTTTGATACTCTACAATTTTGCAGATTTGTAGAGTTGAAAAGGTCATGAGATGCCCGCTCTCTCCGTTACATATATATATATATATATATATATATCTGAATGTTAGCGTTGTCTATGAGGTGATGGGAGCATATGGATACAATATTGAGCACATACTAATGGTTGACATTATTCCTGACCCCTCCGTGCGGAAAGCAATAAATGAGATAAATGCAGCTATCAGGATGCTCCTAGTATTTTCCAGATGAATATTATAGTCTAAAGAAATAAAATAACCCTAATCATAGAACCGAGGGTAAGGTCTGCGTTGTTGTTGTTGTAATCTTAGAGGAGTTTTTTCAAACCTCTTCAGTTGATATAAAATAGATTGTAGGCATTAATTTTTTGTGCCTCCAAAGTTCTGTTGTACATATTGGAAAATGTGATCTTGTATGGTGCTGATAATGATTACATTACAATTTTCTGAAACTTATTTTCAATGTTTATGAGGTCAAGTTTAGTTTTACTAACCATGTTGGAATAAAAACTACACCTCTTTTTATATCTTGTCATGTTTACTGTTCATCGATTTATCTCAAAAAAATCTTTACCGGACTTAAATTACTGAAATTATATGTGAGAGATCCTTGCATATCACCCTAATATTGAACTACTAACTCATATTCAAACGAATCTTGTGATATTGCCAACTCGGTTTAGATAATTGTTCATCTAACTCCAATCTGAAAATTATGTGCATTAGCATTTGCTTCTTAGATAATTATCGGGGAAAATTATTAATTGACGAAAAAGAGCAGTGGCATGAATTTGGAGTGAGGCATGGATTTGTTGATGGTATTTAAGGGACATATTTTCCAAAATTAGTTCATTTAGTTGAAAAAAAGAAGAAGAAGAAGATAAAGTTGGGCTAATTTTTAAATTATGGCCATGTTTTAAAGGGATTTGTGAGAGTATCATCACAAAAACTTACGACACAGTTCCTAGCATTAAAATTAAATACTGATTGCTTAGGGTTTTACACAAACAATTGCAGTTCCTACCACTAATTATCAATGGCATTCTGGGCCTAATCTTTGACTATTTGGGTTTCTTTCCTTTTGATATTTCACAAGTACTACAACGTCAAATCTCTCTATAACAGCATCGTTTGTTTCGAATATTTTTGAATGTTATAGAGAACATATATTATAACATAACATAAAACTTAAAAGCGGTGTTATATAGGGATGTTGTTATAGAGAGGTCCGACAATATTATAATTCTATAGCATGTCGGTAAATCATTTACTATTGTGAAAACGGAAGGCTTCACCTCTCTCTGCTTTATCTAATATTCCCTTTTCCCGTATGAAGTTAAGTTTTATTTTTTTGCTTTTTTGCCATTAAATATTCTTTTGTACGCTCTGCCATGAAAATTTTATATTTAAGTAATTAAGTGGAGAAAAATACATACAATAGGCGTATTTATAGGAGGAGTATGGGTTCACGTGAAACCATGTTCCTCCCCTAGATCATATATGACAATGCTAGAGTATTTTTTCAAAATCGTATATCTATCTTGCTGTTTTTTCCTTCTTTCTTTTTCTAGATTTGGGTTCACCTATAGAGAATGGGTATGTCTTGTGTCCCTTCTTGCGTTTTAATTAAGTATTTTTATCTTTCTTTATTTGGTTTATTCTTTTAAAATTCCCAAATTCGACTCATTGAAACCCCTATTCTCTTGTTGTCATCGTTGTTAAATTTTGTATAATTATATCAGAAGTCATTATTAAGATTAAAAATAGTGGAGGATGTAACATATAGTTAATTGGTTCAGTTAATCTTAATATTTTTATATGGAGTATAGATACATATGCAAAAAATCACTAATTACAACAAAAAATATTATATTTTTAAATCTATAATTTAAAAATGTAATAGGTTCATATAGTACTTAGTAGGTTAAGGTTGAATCTATCAAATATAAAATTCTGAATTTATCTTTTTATAATAGTTCACCCATCTTCTTGAAATCCTGAAAGTGGTCCAAACTAACATACCAATCCTCGAAAGTGGTCCAAACTAACATTTGCTGTTAGACCTATAACTTGGACCCGATTTAATTCTATGTCTATGTACAAAGCTAATGTGGTTCAAATGGAAATCTTCCCTTTAAAGCTCTTTCTCTTTTTATTCCCTTTTTCCTTTATATACAATTCAGTTTCATACCGCTATTTAAATTTAAGGATTTTTTTTACAAAAATAACATTTCTAAGTTTAACGAAAAACATTTTGAATCACTATATATGTCTCACGTCATAACACAAACGATTACTCTATAAGGCATTGCCCATTAATATCTATTCAAACTTGTTCTTTTTTAATTTGCCCTAAAATACGGGTTTAGTTCAACAGTATTCTCGAACTACCTTTTATTACATAAGTATCTTTCTGAAAAGTTGTCTATTATCATCGCTTTTGTCACACTTAGTTAAACTTGAACATACTTGATGACTTGATGTTAATTATCAAGTAATTGCTAACAAATCATTATCGAACAAATTTGGCTGCGATCTGACCTATTTGTATTTTTTGTAGGGTGTGAAGAGTTCTCAACCTTAGACATTTGATCTTGAAGTTTCAAACTTCATAAATACATGTCTGACGTTGGGGATTGTCAAGTCAAACTTCATATCTAAATGTCTGAACTTTGAAGTTCGGACCGCACATGTAATATGTCAAATTCATACATTTAGACTTGAAGTTGGGCAGTCTGCAACTTTAGATTCACGATTTTCAACTTCAATCTCATGAGTCTAAAATTGATTCTGAGGCGATTAAACTTTAAAAAGTTTATAACTTTCAATTATTCTTTAAATTGGGCTCCCAAATACAACTGCTTGTGCACTTGCCCCTCCAATATGCGCGGTAACTGGGCTTTGATTATTGTATATTGAGCACAATACAATTTTAGGAGTCATCCAGTGTAAAAATTGCACGGGCACCCTATTTGGTCGCCCCCATTTAACCTATTGTAACGATCCGATCGGCCGTTTTGAGAATTTAAGCTTCGTTTGGTGGCGTAAGGTCTTGAACATATTCATATTATGTGTATCGACTTGCGTGCATGGTTGAATTCAATTAACGTATGATTCAGAGTCGAATTGGAAGAAGAAATCTAATTTTTGAAGCTTAAGCGGTGAAGATTTGACCGGAATGTGACTTTTGTGTAAACGGCCCCGGAATGGATTTTGGATGATTTCAACAGCTTCGTATGGTGATTTGGGACTTAGGCGTGCGTCCGGATTCGGATTTGGAGGTCCGTAGGGTAATTTGAGGCATTTCAACGAAAGTTGGAAAAGTTGAAGTTTGGAAAATGGAGAAGTTTGACCAATAGTTGACTTTGGTGATACCGGGGTCGGAATGCGATTCCCGGAGTTGGAACAACTCCGTTATTTCAATTGGGACTTGCCTGCAAAATTTGACGTCATTCCGGGTTGGTTTGATAGGTTTCGGCACGAGTTTTAGAAGTTGAAAGATTTGGAAATTCATAAGTTCGATTCATGGTGCGATTTGGAGTTTTGTCATTGTTTGATGTGATTTGAGGCCTCGATCTGGTCTATTTTAGGTTATTGAACTTATTGGTATGTTCGGACGAGGTCCCGAGGGGCTCGAGTGAGTTTCAGATAGGTTTGAGTTGTGTTGTGCTCGTTTTTGATGTTTTGGCGTCATTTCATCAAGCATAAATGGTACCACATTAAGAAAATGAACTCCAATTTCTGCTTTGATTGAAGCATTCGATCTGTATCATAATTATGGAGCTATAGCAAAAAGAATCATCGAATCTGGACATCGTATGAGGAAGTTATGCTCATTTTAGTATCGGAGAAGAGAGCTGGTGCTGGTGCACCGCAGATGCGAAGTTGGGTCCGCATCTGCGGAGACGCAGGTGCGAAAATTGTCCGCAAATGCGGAAATGACTGCTGGAAATGCGCAGGTGCGGATGTTTTTGTCGCAAAAGTGAAAATCCCTGAGTATAAAAAATCAGACCGCGTCATTTTGGTATTTTGAGCATATCTTGAGTTCTAGAGCTCCGATTGAGGTGATTTTCGCGGCGTTCTTCTCATCTTTTCATGGGGGTCAGTATCTAAGTATCTTTTTTTTTTTTTTTTTTTTTTGTATTTTAATATGATTACAGAAGTTTATTTTTTTAATCAATCCATATTTTGATTGGAGAATTGGGGGATTTTTATCAAAAACTTTTCTAAAGAGAATAATTAGATTTGAACATCGATTTGGTATTGGAATTTGATGATATTAGTATGGTTGGACTCGTAATTGAATGGGTGTTCAAATTTTGTAAATTTTGTCAGATTCCGAGGTGCGAACCCGGGGTCGACTATTGGGTCAATTTCTAAATTTTTATAAAGATTGAGACTTTATGATCCGAAATAGTTCCTTATGAGTTTTATTTGTGTTTTGAAGTTATTTTGATTAGATTTGAGCCGTCCAGAGGTCTTTTCACCTGAGGAGTTCATTTTAGAGTACTGAGTTGTCTTCTTTGAGGTAAGTATCTTGCCTAACCTTGTGTGGGGGATTTCTCCTTAGGATTTGAGTCTTCTATGCTAATTGTAGTTCGTGTACGCGATGTGACTAGTGCGTGCTCGGACTTATTTGTGGAAAGTTGAAATTTTAGGGATCCTAGGTCCTTATATTCACTGAGTATGAAGTTGTTCTTGATATGCATGAGCTCCTATTTACTAGTTTCATCTCTACCTGCTTAAATTAGACTTACTTGCTTTTGGATTCACTCTTATTGCCTATTTGAGTTCTAATTGACTTAACTGAAGATTTTATACCTTTTACTGTCATGCTATACCCTCATAACTGCTTATCTCTATCTGTAATTATCATCATCTCACCTTATAATTGTTTGGACTTAATTGAGGTTAATGTTATCTTCCCGCTGCTTGTCCTTAAGTGAAATTATTGAATATCCTCGTAACTGCTCAACCTTAAAAGAAGTTTAGATATTCTATACCTTAGTTGACTTGCCCTTATATGGAGTTATCGGATTCCTGTTAGTTTTCTTGTTGTTGAACCGTGCATTTGGGTACGGCTGTTACATGCTATTTTCTTCCTTGTTGAGTTGTTCTTATTAAGCCTATAATTCTTTATTATGCTTATTCCTAGTGAAATAGCCTTGCTTTCCTTGTGATCGAAGGTTTTTGAGTTGATGTATTTGTCGTATCTTGTGTTATTGTCATTGTTGTTATTGTATTTGTTGTGGTGTTGCACGAGGTTTCTGCTGTGAGGTTGTGGTTATTGTGATGCACGAGGTTTCTGCGGTGGGGTTGTTGATATGAGGATTTGCACGAAGTTTCTGTCGTGCCATATTTTCTATTGATACTGCACATGCGGCGTGATAAGGAGGGATATGTATATGTGGTTTGCACTTGTGGCGAGACAAAGTGGGAACATTGTTGTGCGGGTGTGGAGAGACAAGGTGGGCATTCACTTTACTATTGCACACGTGGCGAGACAAGGTGGTCTATGTCAGGGACTGTTTTGTGATGACTTGTGTTGTCCTGGGGGCATTCTTGTTGTTGATATTGCGTAGTGGTACACTTACCTGTGTGAACTCATTCTGTGAAAGTTGTGAGAAAACATTTTTTTGTGTTGTCCTTTCCTTTCCTTATGCTTATTAGCTAGTTTGAACTATGTTAGGACAGTTGCACAAGTATACACGTAAGTAAGCGCTCTTATCGGATTAAGGATCTTCCTTTTTATTGTTGAGTATAGATACCTTGTTGTCTTTTCTTTCTATGTGTGAATGACTCTAATTGGCACTTGAGTCGTCGTGCAGTTATTAGCTGAAATGAGGGCACAAGGTGTCAAATGTTAGTGTTCAGATATTGGGACCCGTGAGTTGTGATTTGTCCGAGGTTAGTAACTCGTGGAATTGACTAAGACTTGATGTAAAAGCAGTTGTAATTTCTAAGTTATTATTTGTCCTTGTTGTATATGTGATTCCGGATTTAGTTTGTGTTCCATTCACTCTTTTGTGTTATTTCATGGTCTTTCCGCTGATACTTGTTGTTTCCTTCATTATTAAATTTACTATATTGTTATCCATATTGCATAGTCTTTATGTAGATATCATATTTTCGTTATTCCTATATTTATACTTGTTCAGTTCATTAGACCAGTGGTGTCTTGACTAGTCCTCATCACTACTTCACCGAGGTTAGTCTTGATACTTACTGGGGACCGTTGTGGTGTGCTCATACTACACTTCTGCACATTTTGTGCATATTCTAGGTATTGCGTAACCGGTTGATCGTTAGCTAGCAGTGTGGATTGCTGTTGTGGAGACTCAAGGAAAAACTTGCTATAGCGTTTGCAGGTGTCAGAGTCACCGTCCTATTTTTGTTATACACTGTTTTATCTATTTCTGGCAGTTGTATTTAAAAGTTATAGTAAAATTCTGTAGAGCTTATGACTTGTACTATCGAGTTTTGGGAAAGTATATAATGTATATAGATTTTATTTCGGAAAGCATTCAAATGTATTTGATATTATGGTTGTTATTCGATAATGTTAGGCTTACCTAGTCCTTAAGACTAGGTGCCATCACGAAACCTAATGGAGGGAAAATTGGATCGTGACAAGTTGGTAACAGAGCTCTAGTTTCATAGGTGCTATGAGTCATAAGCGAGTTTAGTAGAGTCTTGCAGATCGGTACGGAGACGTCTGTACTTATCTTCGAGAGGCTACAGAACTATTAGGACAATTTCACTTCCTTTATTCCTATCGTGCAAGTTCATTGATCTCGAAGTTTGAACTTTTATCGTTCCATTCTCTCACAGATGGTGAGGAAACGTTCTGCAGTTCTTGATGACATTACCCTCGGAGAAAATGATGCTAGGGACAGAGGCAAATGCCGACGAGGAGCACGTGTCGCAGCTAGCGCACCTACCAGAGTAGTAGTTGATGAGCCTCTAATAGTCTAGTTGGGGGGAGGCAGGTACCAGAGGCGCCTGCTGTTACCCCCGGACTTTAGGAGACTTTAGCACATCTCCTGAGCATTTGGTACGTTGGCTCAGACGGAGTTGGTTCCGGTTGCACCAGCTACTTCACAGACCGGCAGAGGAGCTCAGACTCCCGTCGCCCACATTCCAGAGTAGTGAGATCATGTTGGTCAGGTTCCAGGTGTCATGGCAGCACAACCTGTGGTCCCAGTTCAGCCCGTGGTTAGGGCATCAACATCTAAGGAAGAACAACTTAGACTTGAGAGGTACAAGAAGTATCACCCTCATACCTTTAGTGGATTGGTGACAGATGATGCCCAGGGTTTCCTGGTGGAGTGTCACCGTATTCTTCATACTATGAGTATTGTGGAGATGAACGAGGTTTCTTTTGTTACATTTCAGCTCAGGGGATTGGCTTATCAGGGGTGGCGGGCATATGAGTTGGGTAGCCCGACTGAGTCAGCTTCACTTACATGGAATCAATTTTCAGAGATGTTCTTGAGAGAGTTTGTACCTCAGTCCCTCCGAGACGCATGGCGCGTGGAGTTTGAGAAGCTGCGCCAGGGAACTATGTCAGTATCAGAGTATGCTGTCAGATTCAGTGATTTGACTAGACATGCACCTACATTGGTCGCTACAATTAGAGATCATGTTCACAGATTCATTGAGGGGCTCAGGTGTGATATTCGGTTCAGCATGGCTCGGGAGTTAGAGTCAGATGTTTCATTTCAGCAGGTGGTAGGGATTGCTTGCAGAGTTGAGGGCATGTGGTATCGTGAGAGAGATGACATGCGGGACTATGAGAGAGGTGACATGTGGGGCTATGAGAGGGAGGACAGACGAGGTCAGGACAGAGAGGACAGAGAGGCGAGGAGGCCTCGCAGGCCGGAGATATCTACTGGTCCTTACTTTGGAGGCAGGGTACGACATGGAAGAGGTTTTGTGGGTCAGCCAGTTCAGTTTGCACTACCTGCTTCACGTAGTGTTTCAGGTGCTCATGGGTCTCAGAGTACTCGTACTGCACAGTTTCCATAGCCACGTCAGTAGAGAGGTTGCTTTGAGTGTGGAGATACCATCCATATGGTGAGAGATTTTCCTAGACTCCAGACATGTGTGTCACAACGGAGTATTCAGGCGAGCAAGGGGCGCCCAAGAGGGGGAGGCCCAGCCCGATGATATGTTTCATACAGTAGGTTGGAGGCCGTTGTGACAGATGTTATCATACAGGTATTTTTTGATTTATTATAGAGGGCACCATTCATATTTTGTTTCGGTTCTGCTTATCGGGACGAGATCCCTTATTTGTTGTTTCATTACGAGTAAGTTTTATGATTTTGCGCTCTGTTTACCTTGTTGGGAGGTTCTATGAGTGGTAGCTGTTTCTATCATTGTTTTTATCCATCATTGAGAGTTGTGAGATTATAAGTGAGCCCTTGTTGTTCATCATAGTAGGCTTGATGTGATTTCCTGAGTATTTTGGTTACGAGCTGTGATTTGATACTCTACCGGGGTGAGAGTTCAACAAGTGTTATGATTTTATTGGCAGAACTGAGTTAGTGGAAGATTTCAATTGGTATGATGTATATTCGACCTGTGATTTAGACTTGAGAGGGAGACCCTCACAATTTTATGTGATTTGATATGTTTGAGCCGGGTTGTGTGCCGCAGTTGAGAGTTATACCAGGATGAGATCCTTATGATTTGTTCATGTACTTTGATTTTTCCTATTTAAATTGATTCATAGTATGGTACTGATAGAGATTTGTGCCTATCGGGCTTGTTTGATATTTCTCTTATGTGTTTCTCTTTGCATATTAAGTCATTTTCGTTATGTGCTTCTTGAGTTTGAGCTTGCGAGGTGTGCCCGGTGGTGTTAGTTATGACTTGTTGATTCATGTGTTTAATTATGAGGTCTTCGTGTTCCTTGTATCATGGTCAGTGTTGGGGAGGTTGAAACAGAGTTCTATTGGATATGAGGCTATTGGCCGGTGCTAGATTTGACTTCGGGCAACTATTGTGATCACGACTGTTATGATGGGCCTATGTGTGATGTGCCATGTTGTGTGGATGTATTCTATGGGTGTAGGCATGAGTTGATGCCGTTGGGTGAGACTGATACTGGATATGAATTTAGAATCAGGTCTTTTGGAAATGAATGGAAGGTGAGAATCTTGGCGATAAGGCTTATCGATGTTGGTAGAAAGGCTAAATTGCAGTTAAGATGGTGTCGTCAGGATTATGTAGGTTGGGGTAATGTGGGATCACCCTCGGGTATATGTTGGAAGTGTGAATTAAGTGATTTGAGGACTTCGAGGCGAATCTTGACACGTTCGAGGACGAACGTTTGTTTAAGAGGGGGAAGATATAATGACCCGACCGGTCATTTTGAGAATTTAAGCTCCGTTCGGAGGCATAAGGTCTTGAACAACTTCATATTATGTGTATCCACTTGCGTGCATGGTTGAATTCAATTAACGGATGATTCAGAGTCGAATTGGAAGAAGGAATCTAATTTTGGAAGCTTAAGCGGTGAGAATTTGACCAGAATGTGACTTTTGTGTAAATGGATCCGGAATGGGTTTTGGTTGATTTCAACAGCTTTGTATGGTGATTTGGGACTTAGGCGTGCGTCCGGATTCAGATTTGGAGGTCCGTAGGGTAATTTGAGGCATTTCGGCGAAAGTTGGAAAAGTTAAAGTTTGGAAAATGGAGAAGTTTGACCAATAGTTGACTTTGGTGATACCGGGGTCGGAATGCGACTCCCAGAGTTGGAACAACTCCGTTATGTCAATTGGGACTTTCCTGCAAAATTTGACGTCATTCCGAGTTGGTTTGATAGGTTTCGGCACGAGTTTTAGAAGTTGGAAAATTTGGAAATTCATAAGTTCGATTCATGGTGCGATTTGTAGTTTCAACATTGTTTGATGTGATTTGAGGCCTCGAGCGGGTATGTTTTAGGTTATTGAACTTATTGGTATGTTTGGACGGGGTCCCGAGGGGCTCGGGTGAGTTTAAGATAGGTTTGAGTTGTGTTGCGCTCGTTTTTGATGTTTTGGCGTCATTTCTTCAAGCATAAATGGTACCACATTAAACAAATGAGTTCCAATTTCTGTTTTGATTGAAGCATTAGATCCGTATCGCAATTATGGAGCTATAGCAAAAGAATCATCGAATTTGGACATTGTATGAGGAAGTTATGCTCATTTTAGTGTCGGAGAAAAGAACTGGTGTTGGTGCTTCGCAGATGCGAAGTTGGGTCAGCATCCGTGGAGATGCAGGTGCAAAAAAATTTCCACAAATGCTGAAATGACTGATGGAAATGCGTAGGTGCCGATGTTTTTGTCACAAAAGCGAAAATCTGTGAGTATAAAAAATCAGAACGCGTCATTTTGGTATTTTGAGTATATCTTGAGTTCTAGAGCTCCGATTGAGATGATTTTAGCGGCGTCCTTCTCATCTTTTCATGGGGGTCAGTATTTAAATATAATTTTTATATTTTAATATGATTACAAAAGTTCATTTTTTGAATTAATCCATGTTTTGATTGGAGAATTGGGGGGTTTTATCAAAAAACTTTTCTAAAGAGAATAATTGGGTTTGAACGTCGATTTGGTATTGAAATTTGATGAAATTAGTATGGTTGGACTTGTAATTGAATGGGTGTTAGGATTTTGTAAATTTTGTCAGATTCTAAGGTGCGGGCCCGGGGTCGACTTTTGGGTCGATTTCTATATTTTTGTAAAGATTGAGACTTTATGATCCGGAATAGTTTTTTATGAGTTTTATTTGTGTTTTGAAGTTATTTTGATTAGATTTGAGCCGTCCAGAGGTCTTTTCACCCTAGGAGTTCATTTTAGAGTATCGAGTTGTCTTCTTTGAGGTAAGTATCTTGCCTAACCTTTTGTGGGGGATTTTCCCTTAGGATTTGAGTCTTCTATGCTAATTGTAGTTCGTGTACGCGAGGTGACGAGTGCATGCTTAGACTTATTTGTGGAAAGTTGGCCTTTTAGGGATCCTAGGTCCTTATATTCACTGAGTATGAAGTTGTTCTTGATATGCATGAGCTCCTATTTACTAGTTTCATCTCTACCTGCTTAAATTAGACTTACTTGCTTTTGGATTCGCTCTTATTGCCTATTTGACTCCTGATTGACTTAACTGAAGATTTTATCCCCTTTACCGTCATGCTATACCCTCATAACTGCTTATCTCTATCTGTAATTATCATCATCTTGCCCTATAATTGTTTGGAATTAATTGAGGTTAATCCTATCTTCCCGATGCTTGTCCTTAAGTGAAATTGTTGAATATCCTCGTAACTGCTCAACCTTAAAAGAAGTTTAGATATTATATACCTTAGGTGACTTTCCCTTATATGGAGTTATCAGATTCGTGTTAGTTTTCTTGTTGTTGAACCGTGTATTTGAGTACGACTGTTACATGCTATTTTCTTCCTTGTTGAGTTGTTCTTATTAAGCCTAACATTCTTTATTGTGCTTATTCCTTGTGAACTAGCCTTGCTTTCCTTGTGATCGAAGGTTCTTGAGTTGATGTATTTGTCGTATCTTGTGTTATTGTCATTGTTGTTGTTGTACTTTTTGTGGTATTGCACGAGGTTTCTACCAACGGTTGTGGTTATTATGATGCACGAGGTTTCTGCCGTGCGGTTGTTGATATGGGAATTTGCACGAGGTTTCTGTCGTGCCGTGTTTTCTATTGATATTGCACATGCGGCGTGACAAGGCGGGATATGTATATGTGGGTTGCGCATGTGGCGAGACAAGGTGGGAACATTGTTGTGCGCGTGTGGCGAGACAAGACGGGCATTCACTTTACTATTGCACACGTGGTCAGACAAGGTGGGCTATGTCAGGGACTGTTTTGTTATGACTTGTGTTGGCCTGAGGACATTCTTGTTGTTGATATTGCATAGTGATACACTTACCTGTGTGAACTCATTCTGTGAAAGTTGTGAGAAAATATTTTTTTTTTGTGTTGTCCTTTACTTTCTTTATGCGTATTAGCTGGTTTGAACTATGTTAGGATACTTGCACAAGTATACGCGTAGGTAAGCGCTCTTATCGGATTAAGGAGCTTCCTTGTTATTGTTGAGTATAGATACCTTGTTGTATTTGCATTCTATGTGTGAATGACTCTGATTGGCACGAGAGTCGTCCGTGCAGTTATTAGCTTAAATGAGGGCACAAGGTGCCAAATGTTAGGGTTCATATATTGGGACCCGTGAGTTATGATTTTTCCGAGGTTTGGTACCTCGTGAAATTGACTAAGACTTGATGTAAAAGCAGTTGTAATTGCTGAGTTATTACTTGTCTTTGTTGTATATGTGATTCCGGATTTAGTTTGTGTTCCATTCACTCTTTTGTATTAATGCATGGTCTTTCCGCTGATACTTGTTGTTTCCTTCCTTATTGAATTTACTGTATTGTTATCCATATTGTGTAGTCTTTATGTAGATATCATATTTCGTTATTCCTATATTTATACTTGTTCAGTTCATTAGACCAATGGGTGTCTTCACTAGTCCTCGTCACTACTTCACCGAGGTTAGTCTTGATACTTACTGGGCACCGTTGTGGTGTGCTCATACTACACTTCTGCACATTTTGTGCAGATTCCATGTATTGCGTAGCCGGTTGATCGTTAGCTAGCAACACGGATTGCTGTTGTGGAGACTCAAGGAAAAACTTGCTATAGTGTTTGCAGGTGTCGGAGTCACCGTCCAATTTTTGTTATACACTATTTTATCTATTTCTGACAGTTGTATTTAGAAGTTATAGTAAAATTCTGTAGAGCTTATGACTTGTACTATCGAGTTTTGGGAAAGTGTGTAATGTATATAGATTTTATTTCGGAAAACATTCAAATGTATTTGATATTATGGTTGTTATTCAATAATGTTAGGCTTACCTAGTCCTTAAGATTAGGTGTCATCACGATACTCAACGGAGGGCAAAATTGGGTCGTGACACCTATACCCATATTTTCAAATTCTTTAACCTATACTCTAATTTTGACAACTTTAGACGCCTCATTTTCTTCCTCCTCTTCTTTTTCTCTTCTTCTTTTCTCTCTCAAATACATGAGACTTTGTATAAGTATTATTGATTGGATATGAAGTATACAGTTTTGTCTATCGTTATTTCGATGGTGAATGACAGAGGTTGTGATAAAGCAATTAGCAACGAATTGCTTCTTTGGATGCTTGGTAGTCTAATGAGGATTTCATTAAGGCTGCTTGGTAGAATCCTGAACTTTAATCCTGAATTTGGCTTAAGTTATATTTTAAAGCCATCTAACTTCAAAGAAAGACAGAACAAAACTTTAGCTCTAAGAGTGTTGAAGTTCAGCAAGTATAAACAAAAACTTCAGCTCCTAGAATGCTGAAGTTTAGCAGCAACAACAACAACAACAACAAACCCAGTTTGATCCCAACAAGTGGGGTCTGGGGAGGGTAGTCTGTACGCAAACCTTACCCTTACCTAATGCAGGTAGAGACTGTTTCTAATAGACCCTCGGCCCAGGAAGGGCAAGAAGAAGAAGAGGAAAGCAAGGAAGGAAGAAATAAGAGAAAAGAAAAAGGGAGAGATAAAGGATAAGTAGTACCAAATAATAGCAGCAGGAAATACAATACCTGAGGCGAATATAAACAAAAACTTCAGCTCCTAGAATAGTTCAGCAAATATAAACAAAAACATAAGCTCCTAGAATGCTGAAATTCAACAAATACAAAATAAAATTTCATCTCCTAGAATGCTGAAGTTCAGCAATTACAAAACAAAAACTTCAGCCAAACACATGCTATAGTTTTATTGAACTCAAGTTTGTGATTACACTATGAACTGAAGTTTGTGTGATTGCCTTTGCAAGTCAAGCGAAACTTCAGGCAAAAATATCTAAAGTTTTTCTTTGATAAGGCTACACTTCAGGCAAAAAATTTTGAAGTTCAAATTTCAGACATAAATTTTTGCTACTTCAGGCCCGTAGTCTAAAGCTACCCGTAAAGTGGGTACTTTTTTGTGCAAAGCAGGTATAAATTAAAAGGTGACCCAAAAATTGGGTACAAATGCAAATGCCCCTCATCCAGTACGCTAAACTGATAATATATATGATAAAACTTGTATTTGACAGATTGAATTGCTTGTGTGTCAAACTATAATAGCATATATCCAGAATTGAGATTCCTATTCCGACAGTTTTGTTTTTGTTCAAGTAATTATAAGATACTTATCATATTTACATAATACCAAATATATAAGGTGGATACTGCTCACACTTTAGTGGACCTGAATTCTCCAGGTCTCAACATCTCAACCTTGGCTATTTGTTAAGATAGATCATGCACCAGATAAATGACCCAATTACTCTATACTCAGTGATTTTTTCACAAGTAGGAGAGCACTTTTTGTCAAACACGAGTGGATAAAGCACACAACCACAAACAAGGGATGATTAGTCTCAAACATATTCCTTGTTTTTCCCTTCTTAATGTTACAAGTAGATTGCTGCATCAATAAACACATAATTGATCATGGCTGAGAGATTCCACTATGGCAAGTAGAAACATTGACGCGATGAGTTAAAGATACAAAGCATCTGAACACTGAACTATACACAACTGGTTCAACATTGCAAGAAGCAAATGTTTAAGCACCTCTAGGTTCTACATGATGTTTCAGAAAGCTGAAATCCAAAATACAGGACACAAACCAAAGACTTGAACCAAGAATTGTTCAATGACAGCGCAAGAGAAGAAAACAGTAAAATCAACATTAAAAACATAGCTGATGGGATGCATTGAAACATGCAAATGAAAAGGCTAAGCTACAAAGGGAAAAAGTCAGGTCTTCTTTCATGCTATGGATAATATAGCCAAAGATGCAAATCACCTGCATGTGAAAAATAAGCAAAATCAGTAAAGTTAAAATATTTAATTCAATCCTATTAGTGATCAAAATTAAATATGATATTGTATCAATTGAAATTGTGATAATTATGACCTACCAGAAAGCAAATATTACAACGAGGGTTAACCAAGTGATCTTTGAAAAGCTTTTCAAGTTTTTAGGGCAAAATTCACTAAGCTCCACCTGGGACTGTTGTAACATGAACATAGTTTGAACCATGTTTAATCCTATAGGGACTGTTAAGTGTGCCACACACTAGTTCAGGAAATGAACTTTTATCTCCTTATATGATTTTGAGCATTCTCATCTCATGAGTTAGCTTTTGCAGCTCAAGGTCCATTTTCTTATCATAGTATCAAAGTCAGAACCATCCTGATTTTTGGTGTCCAATATTGGGGCCCCATGTTATGTTATCCCTGCTCTAGATACCCAGCCTTGGGATGTGTGGAGGGTGAAAAGTGTTCCATATTACTTCTCTTCATATTATCTTGGACAACCCTTACCTTCTCAACTAGTTTATGGAGTTGCCTAAGCCAATTCTCTTACAAGTGACTGATATCCTAAATTAAAGGCCCATTATAATGTCAACCACAAAATATCTCTTATCCTAGCAAGATGAATCTTGTGGTTTTCCAAAACATGGCAATGGGATTTGACACACATATACAGCACAAGCGAATTAATGCCATCTCTTTTAATGTCTACTCATGCTTCTAACATCACCAAATTCCTTTCCCTCTTAAGTTTATTCTTATCGTTAAATATTTAAGGCGACAGTAATTCAGTAAATAAAGGTCATGATTCCTATCCAACCTCCCAACACCAAATATGGTTATAACTATGTTATTAGTTGTATGTCCATTTTGTCTATTTCTCAAAACTCCAAAGTTATCTTTGACTTTTTTTGTAGTGGTGATATCCAAGCCAGCTCGTTCATACCTCTACTATTTTGCAGGGTACTTGCTATCTCTCTGACAGATAACCCTGCCACCAACGCAAGCGATGGAATGAAATCATCAAGCATTCTTTGCCTTTGCTAGGATTTGAACCCTGGTCTACCATGGTTTGCATGTTACTTCATTGACCACTAGAACATACCTTTATGTGCTGCTATAAGTTATATTTGACTTGACTATGATCTATACAATTTTTTTAATAATAGTAGAGTTTGGACTAACTTGTGAGCACCTCGAATGTAATCTATGCAAAATATAAAGGATTACCAATAGTGTTTAGGTATAACTCAATTGGTCAATCATGGAGCCTCTAATAAATTTTCTTTTCACAAATGCAATTTAAGGGATCTTCTATAGAAGAGTGGTTATATCCTTCTAATTCCACTTTCCAGTTTCCATCCTTATCCTTGCTTCTTAAATTTTTGTTATTACAAATGCATATGTTAGAGTCACCAAAGTTAAACCACGCATCATTAATGCGTCCAACCCTAGTGAGTGCTTAGCAAGTCGATTATTAATCACTTAAATGAATTATCCTCACAGTTGTGACTTGAATAAAAAAATTGATTAGGTTGCGACATAATAAAAAAAGATCAGAGGATTGTAAGTTCACTAACAACCTTCGGATTTGCATTTAGTTTCATTGGAAAAACCAACAAAAGTAGCACATTTACTCTCTCAGCCAGTCAGCCTACTCCCAAAGATAAATTCATATTTAGAGAGAGACTTTCTGAAATTCTCTCCTTCCCTAACCTGCAACAGGTAGCTCCCTCTCCATGTTTATATAGAAACCCTCAAATTTAACCATTCTGCCCTCCTGAAAATATCATGAAGTCTATGCACCTAGAGGTGTGAATCACCTCTTTATAATAACTAAAAACTTCCCAAGCAAGAGCATATTTGAGGTTTTTTTAACATCTATGGCATATCAAAAGGAAGTTATATCAAAAAACTTTTGAGCCTCTTCAACCTAAAGCTGATCAGCTACTATCTTGCAAGACCCATATACACCTTCTCCAACTCGCCAAAATCATATTGCATACAGGGAAGGAGAGAAAATCATTCCACCTTATAAAGGGGCACAAGCCTTGCGTCTTTACTGCCACTTTAAATCCATGTTCTAGTTCTATGAACCAAGTGCTACCATCTTGCTCCAAATCCTAGATACAGACCTAAAAGGAAATCACTAGTTCCAGAGGGAAAACAGAGTGATGCTGGACAAGAAACAATTCTTTCCATCTTCTAAGAATGTCCACTTCACTGTCCAACAGAAACTAGTATTATGATTTCCTTGGAGTTACTGATCTGGAAGACCAAAGACCTCTAAAAGCTGTGGCAGTAAACGTGCATCGTAAGTAGGTTGCACTCCTGATGTTCCCTTAGCATTCACAAGCTTGCAAAGATACTATGGAGAACCCATGCAACTCACAGGATGAAGCTTCAACATTCACCGCATTCCCTCTTTACTAAAATGCATAACCTTAAAAGATGCAAGTAGATGCCATTTAAAGTTATTGTTCTTCTTTTTTTTTAAAAATAAAGTTGTTGTTCCCTTAACGGACACATACACCATTTTTAGATTGCAGGTGTATTAAGGAGAAAGTCACTCTAGCTTCATATAACTAAGCCACAAGAATTGCAGCACATCCATGCAGCTCATAGGATAAAGCCTCCTCACACACTAAATTTTCCCTCTTCACTTATATGCGCTACATCAAAAAGACCAAGGAGATGCATACTATCTAAAGTTGTTCTCTTAATGTTCACGCACAGCAAATGAAGTTGCATATGTATTAAGGAGAACGTGATTCTAGCTTCATTTCACAACAAAACATGACCAGAAGGACGACAATGCAACTCTTAAGATGAAGCAGATCTCTCCATTTTCCAACTTGACTAAAATGCATAACCCTGAAATGTTCAAATTGATGCTCATCATTAAAAGTTAGCCCAATTCCTGTTCGCTCCAAATGCACAAGAAGGCTATCCCAAAATCACCCATGTATCCTCCTCTTTCATTTTAAACATCATCCAATATTAGATAGGACTTCATAAGCAATCAACTAATAAGTTTGGCTCCATATTGCAGCAATCGACTACTAACTTTGGCTCCAAAAGATTTTTGACACAGAATATTTTTCAAATCAAATTAGTACTAAATAAGTGGACACTGATCTTCAATCCTTTGAGGGGAAAGATGGATATAGCAAAAAAGAGGGGGGAGGGGGATTACATTGTACAACTTGCACTTCATAGTTCAAAAGACCTATGATCAAGAGAAGTTTAGTTCAGACTCATCTAGTTGTCACACTCTTCTTTCTTCTTTTTCAGGATACCGATGGTCTCAGAGCTAGCTTGCGTGCTTCTTGACTATTCTACCGAGTACATGTATCTTCTAACCAACACAAGTACAGTAACACTTATTTCCTCTATCTTTTTGCTTTCCGGATATGAAAGTGCGGAGTAGGTACCAGCAGTCTTAATTATGCGCATATAACATCGACTCTAATCATAGAAGATATCATTATTATGTTTTGTATTTCTTCAGAAACAATAATGTGAAGCACGCACCTTAACGAGTACATTAAGTGTTGAATTTACACAAACTGGTATACATAACCCACGCAAACAACATGAATAACAAGCTTAAACAAAATATTGGAACAAACTCTGCAAGTATAAAACTTTTCAGGGGGGTTTTCATCAAACGCTAAAAGATAGAAAGACTCACATGCAAAAATCACTTGGCAACCATCCTAGCAATGAAATCCTCATACCGGATCTTCCCATCGGATCCAACATCAACTTCTCGGATCCACTCATCAAATTCCGCAGGCTCAAGCTTCTCCCCAATACTCGTTAAAATATGCTTTAGATCCGAAACGACGACGAAACCAGTGCCGTCTTTATCAAGGACCTTGAACGCATCGCGCAGTTGACGATCAAATGGCTCCGGTTTGAGGTGTTTTGACATGAGGTCTAAAAATCGGTTGAAATCGAAGGGCGCGGTGAGTTTTTCCTCGGCGATTATTGATTTGAGTTGGGCTTGGGTCGGGTTACCACCGAGTGATCTCATTAGGATTCCGAGCTCCGATGGAGCGATTTTGCCGTCGCCGTCGGTGTCAAAGAGAGTGAATGCCTCCTTCATGGAGGATATTTGATCGTTACTCAGATCTTTCACCATTGCTATTTGCCTTCTCTTGACTCTCTTTGCTTTTCTCCTATGTATAAAACTCGGGGGCGTTTCACTTATTTTTGAAAGTTCATATCCGTGTAGCTAGTAATAATGCCAATGGAAGTTAAAATGGGCCCCAATCGAACTTAGGCTCGGATCTCTATATATATTGCAGGGCTATTCGTCCGTCGGTACGGTATTTAGTTATTTCGATTTGGTATTTTTAGTATTTGATTTCTTAAAATGCAATATCAATATTATGCCTAATTAAATTCGGTGTGATTCGATTTTTCTCTTTTCGATTTCGGTTTATTCGGTTTGGTAGCTTCGGTTTATTCGGTTTGAATACTAACTAGTGCATAAAGTCATAGACTATAATATTCTAAATTAAAGTACTCAAAAGTACTAAACTAAAAATATTTGTTCACAAAAAATTTGTCCAAAACTAGCAAATATCAAACCAGAGTGAGAAAAACTACACAAAAAGAATAAATTTGATCATTAGAAATGTCTTGTTACCTTTTTAAAGTTAATTGATTAACTTAGAGAATAAAGGAAAGTTAAATTTTAGATTTTATATTTACATTATAATTAATAATATGTGTATTGTTTAATATATACATATTTCGGTACGGTATCGGTATTTCGGTATTTAAAATACCAAATACCATATCTAATACCAATATTTTTTAAAACTTTAACCAAACACCCAAAATTTTCGGTTTCGGTACGGCAATTCGATATTTACCAAATATGCACAACCCTAATGCATTGAGACTAAAAGATAAAGCACAATTCATAAACCAATTAGCTATTTGTAGCAAAAAAAAATTAAAATTTTGCTTTCTTTTGAGCGAGTATTATTAAATTAGACTAGGTACATCTTAAGGAGATTGAATCTAGATTTTGGAATGATTTGGCGGGTTTTTGAGGTGGTTTGAATTGAAAATTCGAAGTAGAAGATGAAACATGAAAAAAATGATATGTTTATCACACTGTGTATGATTTGTGTATCACATATATATCATATTTGTATCAAATGTATATCACATGTATATCCATATACACTTGTGTGTGTGATACATGCGTGGTACATGTTTGATACATGTGCCTCGAAAGAATTTTTTGAACTCGATTTTAACTATGAATTTTGATTCCAAATCAGTCCTAATCACCTCCAATCTCCCATAAAATATGTATATTGACTCATCTATATATTTTCAATGAATTTCAACCATACCCATTGAAAAAGGTCCTTTTTTGCTTAGATTTTTAGAATCTTGTATTGTGATGACCCGATAAGTCATCTTAAGTTTTAGAACCTAATTATGTGCTTTGAAGCCTTAAATACCTCATTTTAGCCTTCTTCGATTTATGTGCGCAGTCCAGGTCCTTTTCTTCCGGAAAGCTTTTATGTTAAAAACTGAGAAAATATAAAAGTTTTGCCTTCAAATCATTTGAGTTGACTTCGGTCAACGTTTTGGGCAAACGGAACCAAATTTGTGCTTTAACGGTCCCGGTGAGTCCGTATCGTGATTTGAGACTTGGGCGTATGCCCGTAATCGAACTCGAAAGTCTCTAGCCCGAGTCATCGTGCTTTGTTGAAATTTGAAAGTTAAAGGTTTAATGACTTTGAAATGTTTAACCAAGGTTTGACTTTTTAGATATCGGGTCCGTATTTTGGTTTCGAAACCCGGTATAGGTCCAATACTATATTTATGACTTGTCAAATATGGTGAAAAACGGAGTTGGTTTGACGTGATTCGTATGTCCAGTTGTGAAATTAGAAGTTCATGAGTTTTCTTGAAAATTTCCTTTAATTTGATGCTAAATTCGTAGTTCTAGGTGTTATTTTAGAGATTTGATCGCGCGAGCAAGTTCGTATGATATTTTTAAACCCGTGTGCATATTTGGTTTAGAGCCCCGAGGGCTCGGGTGAGTTTCGGATAGGCTACAGAGTGAAATTGGACTTAGAAACATTGCTGGTGTGTTTTAGTTCTGGTGCAGGCCTCTGATCTCACATTTTCTAGGTCAGACGTCGCATATGCCACCTCGGTCAGGTTCGCATGCAACAAGTTCTTCGCATTTGCGAAGAGGGGTGAGTCAACACTGAGTTCGAATTTGCGATCATTTGGTTGCAATTGCGAGGAGGCCATTGTTCGCATTTGCGAACAAGTCATCACAATTGCGATGATAGCATGAATTGTGAGACTTCGCAATTGCGAAGAAAAACTCGCATTTGCAGGGTTCGCAAGGTCACAATTGCTATACCTGCAACTGGTCTAATAGCTGAAAAATGAGATTTTCCCCCATTCTTCAAATTTTCAAAACAAGAAAACCCTAGAGGCGATTTTCCCAAGAACTCTTCTTCCCCAAATCATTGGTAAGTAATTCTAAACTAGATTCTTTCAATCTTTCATACATTTCCTAAGATTTCAACCTAAAATCTTGTATTTTCATGGTGGGAATTGGGGTTTTTGGATAGAATTAGGGATTTTTGTAAAATAGGGATTTAGACCTCAAATTGAGGTTGGGTTCTAAAACAAATTACATAATAGGGCACGGGAGTGAATGGGTAATCAGATTTTGGTCATAATTTCGGGTTTGGACCAAGTGGGCCCATGGGTTGACTTTTTCAATAATGACCTAAATTGAATTCTTTACAATCATGGGTAGTTCCTAAGGCTTATTTTGAATCGTTTGGTTGGTAATTTGCTAGATTCTATTGGTTCGGAGGCTTGTTTGAAAGACAAAGATGTGTTTTGATACCCAATTTTTTCCTATATTATTTTCAAAATGCATATATATTTTATAAATAATGTATGAGCATCAATTAATATTTTTTTCATAATTTTCTATATTTTTAAAGGATTTTTATTTAATTTATTCCATCATTTTATTATCTAAATAATTACTAATTACACCACAAATGATTTTATAATAGTTTTATTGCTTAATTCTATCATTTTATATCTATATTAAGTTTTAATTATTTTACGCATAATCATATTTACATCTTCAGGTTATAATTGCAATAACTTTGCAATAATAGCCCATGTGTGCATAATTACTTTATTTTTACACAAAAATGACCTTTTTAAAAATATGTTTTATAATATTAAGTAATTATTTTAAATCATTTTCATACATAAATAGCTTTTTCATCATTTATTAACTATTTTTATAAATTATTTTATCAAACTAATTGGGTATTTAACATATAGCCTCTTTTAATTTGATTTTCGGACCTTAGCCCAATTTCCACCCCATCCCAATTAAATTAACCCATTAACCCATAATCCTAATCCATACCGACTCCAGCCTAGAACTAATCCTGGCCGTTGATCTCATGAGATCAACGGTCCAGGATATTCTTTCCATTTTTAATTAACCAAACGACCCCAAAACCTTACCTATTCTTCCAAAATGGCCGCCCTTGAAACCCCTTCCTCCTCTCTTCTCTCTCACCCTCTTCCTAACCCTAGCCCTCCGTCACTGAAACCCCTTCGATTCATGGGTTTTCTCTTCAATTTCAGGCCTTACCCGGCCTCCTATCTCTACTGGTGTTATGATTTTCGTATTGCTTGATGGAATCTCAAAGAGATTCGAACCAGATTTGGTTCAAATCGCTCATGTTTTCGATGAATCCGTCTGTGTTCATTCCTATGTCTGTGAGTACTAATACCTTCGTGTTTATGACTTCAAATCTCTGGTTCAAACTAGATTTTTCTCACCCCTGTTCATTTTTTTTACATAACCTTACTATTTCTGGCTAAATCCGTTCAGATCTCTTTAGATCTGAACCGATTTGAGTTTGTTTGTTACTTTTTCTTTAAGATTATGCTGTTTTTTCATACCATTGTTAACCGATTTTTGTTTTTCCCTAAAAGCTAGGGTTTTAATTTTTTTTAAAGAAGTTTCTGGGCCCTGTGTTAACCATATAAAAGAGACGATTCATTCTATTCCCTCAGTTATATTTGACTAAGACCCAGAGGATATCCCAAAGTGGGCATTCGGGCTCATCCCTCCCTTCACGGTCGCAGTCCTCTTAGCCATAGGGTTTTCTTGCTCGCCCGTTCTCATAGGGAATGATGCCTTTAGAACCTAATTTCAGGCATAAATCCTGGGCCAATTTATTTAGCGCAGCGGGAAGGAGAAGGTAGGAATCCCTTATACGGATCTTGTCGTGCGTCTTGGAGCGAATAATTGCTTAAAATAAAGGCCGTTAAGGTCACATTGACATAGAATAATACGGATTAGCTCGCCCAGTGAGAAAGGCCCTGACCCTGCCAACCAAGTATCAAAAAGAAAGAGAGAAAAATCGGATATGAATAAGGGATAGGCAAGTCCCATTCAATCGATTCCTAATTCAATAGGGGAATCAAACATTTAACTATTTACGATGTCTCCCGCGGGAACGGAAATAAAAATCGGGCAGGATTCGCTCAATCAAAGACAGTTCAATTCGCTTGAGACTCAAACTCCGGAAGCCGACCTGCCAACAGACATTGTGGGAGAATACTCTTCACCATCATCAGAAAATGGAGAAAGCTAAATCGAATTGGAATAGGATAAAGAACGCACGAAGGATCAGAGAGAAAGAGGATTCTAAAAGGCAAAAATGTTTTAAAACATTTAAGTGTTTAACTCCAATTTTCTTCCTTTACTTTTTCGACTGATTTTCATCTCTATGTCTTTATGTCCTAAGGTTTCTAATTATTCTACTGCTTGCTATAATGTTTGCCCGTTTACTTTGGCTGTCAATTAAACTGATTTACTTTCTTAATTAGGGTTTGAAATTGTACTTCTTTTAAAACTGATATCTCTCTGAAAGATTTTTACGTATTCTTTCCTTATGTGTGATTCGTAATTGGTACTACTTTCCTTAATTATATTACTGGTCTAATTTCTGGGCTTTGATTGTTATGACCGACTTATAAGTGATCTCTAGACTTACTGCTTACCTTATTAAACCTCAATCTTGGCTTATAATTGATTCTCCTTAATCTAAGTGATAGTTCTGTGATTCTTTCATATTAATTGATTGATTAATTGATTTTTGCATACCTTACTTGTGTGACGTTGATTTGCCTGCCTTATTTGGTTTACTCTACTGTATGCTATATAAACTTTTCATTGTTCTGATTTTCAAACACGCTGAGACACAAGCTCACTCTTACAGACCTACACTTACACACACTTGAGTTCTTTCTATCACTCTGATTTGCTGCATTGTCTAGCCGGCTGAAAGCCAAGGCTAGACTCTTGGATTCAAATTGCTATCTCCTTCCTGTTTACTCTCTCCCTAACTAGTATGCCTTAATTCCTGTTATTTTTTTCTATTCTATATGCTATGTAGTAAGTTTATTATAGACCTCGACATACTTCTGTTTGGATACCTGATTCCTGACCATCTCTTTCTCAACTACTGTGCCTTAGTTCTTATTATCTTGTTATGTTCCATGAGAATTATATGATTAGTTTATTTTAAACCTCGATATGCTTCTGTTTACCTTATAATTCCTCTATTTCTCTCTCAACTAGCATGCCTCAATTCCTGTTAACCTACTCTGTTCTGTGTGCTTATCTTAGCATGTTTCTGCCTGATCCATGGTTTCTGTTTACCTCTTGCTAGACTAGTATGCTTTAGTTCCTGTTCTATGTGTTTGTTCGTTTAGATACTTCAAACTTCAGCATGTTTTTGTTTAATACATGTCTATGTGGCCTCACCTAGTGGTAATTAATGAACTAAGTAATCTTCAGTAATAATGTAATAATATCTGTAATAACAAATCTAGGGTTATTAGTAAAAGCTGGGAGGGGGGTTTCTATATATCTTTGTTCAAGCCCGGGTAGAAATCCCGCCTATAGGTCCATTGTGTTGATTCCTTATGTGCATGCTACCGTTTGTTTAGAGATCCTGCCCATAGGATTTCCTTCTGACCGTTTATGATTCTGAATTTTCATATTTTTGGCATATTAGAGACACTGTCTGTCACGACCCAAAATCTACTAAGGTCGTGATGGCGCCGGACACCACCGTCAGGCAAGCCACTCATTAATTAGCTGAAATAAATTCATGTTTTAACATTTATGAAAAACATTACCTTTCACTTTATTACATAGTAGCTAAATAAAATTTCGTTAAGCAAATACAATGGTTTAAATATTCCATTTTAGCGATTATATCCCAAACACACCCCAGAACCCGGTGTCACAAGTACATGAGCAATTTCTAAGAATTTATACAATCATCACAAAGCTTGTCCGAAATACAAATTGGACAGGGAATTTAAAATGAAAATAAATACAGTACGAGGGTGACTCTGTCAGCTGCGGACCGCCTCCGGATGGTGCAGCTCGCCTAAGTCTCCAAACCAGCCATGTCACTATGAAAGTACCTGTGCAGTGAAAATGCACAACAAGTGTAGCATGAGTACAAAAATAACGTGTACTCAGTAAGTCGCCCGCCTAACCTCAGAGAGGTAGTGACGAGAGGTCGAATTAGACACTCACTAGGGTCCAACAATTTATTTAACAGCATATGATAAACACGGTAGGCATGTAAAGGTAGTAAAGCAGCAAATATATAAGGCACTGGAATCCAAGTAAATACTGGAAGTAAACAAACAGTTACCACTTTCTCATTTCCCCCAAATATCTTAAATAAACAATTTCCTCTTTGTTTTCCCCCAAATATCTTAAATAAACAATTACTACTTTATTTTCCCCCAAAAATCTTATCACTTCAAAATCCATGAAAGAAACATTTAACAACTTAGCATGCGCATACAGGATAAGGACAACCGGCCTGAGCCATCATAATAATCGTCTCTGTGCACTGCCGAGGGTCGAACGACCTGTACCATAAGTGCACCTTTCAATAAAATAATCATGTCTATGCACTGCCGAGGGTCGAACGGCCCGAACCATAAGTTCATTTTAAATCCGCCGCGGCGTACAGCCCGCTCGTGGGGGAAATAACACTCCGCTCGCGGAATGTAAATTGCGAAGCGGTCACATGCAGTCATGCACAATCAACAGTCCACCCCGAATACGTCGGGGAAACAAATACTCAAGTAAATGAAAGATTTATCTTTTAAAAACCACAAAATAGTGTTTAAATCCTTTCTCGAAATTCATTTGCCAAGTCTAGTAATATTCAATAATATCACCTTATCAAGTATACAATTATCCACGGAGGAAAATAATTCTCTTTCCAGCTGATTAAGAAAATGAACTCTAGTCTTCTTTAGATATTAAATTACGGTTTCGATTATATTAGCAGTCAAATAATACAGGTAGGATCACGGGTACAACACATGAGGCATGCTAGTGGGTCCTAGACTACCCGGACATGGCATAATAGTAGCTACGCATGGACTCCCGTCACCTCGTGCGTACGTAACCCCCGAAGATAATAGCACATACTNGGTACAACACGTAAGGCATGCTAGTGGGTCCTAGACTACCCGGACATGGCATAATAGTAGCTACGCATGGACTCCCGTCACCTCGTGCGTACGTAACCCCCGAAGATAATAGCACATACTAAATTAGTTCACCTAGGGGGACAATTCTCCCTCACAAAGTTAAAAAGGAGACTTACCTCGCTCCGAAGTCCCATAACCGACTTCCAAGCCCTTCCGACAACTCCCATGGATGCACAACGCCCCAAAACTACCACATAACGGGCAAAGCAATGAAAATTCATCCTAATACTCACAACAAATTCAAATTGTATACTTTCCTAACTCCGCTCGGTGAATTGACAAAAATTCCCTCGGGCCCACGTGCCCGGAAATCCGAAATTTCTCGAAGACGTATTCTATCCATAGCCTTATTAACTCAAATATACAATTTACTCTAAATTCCAGGCTCCAATTCGTGGTTAGAATCCAAATACAAATTTCTAGGTTTTTCTTCAATATTTCCAAAATTTTCCACAGTTTTCATGTATAATTCCATGCAATAACCTTGTATTTAACTTAGAAACATGAAGGAATTACTTACCTTTTGATCCTCGACGAAAACCCTCTCTTGAAGCTCCTCCGAATCATCCAAACCAAAAGAAAAATGGAAGGAAATGACCAACATTCTCGATTTTAAAACATTCTACCCAGACCATTTTTCGCACCTGCGATTCCGCAGGTGCAACCAAACCTCCGCACCTGCGGCTTTCCCCAGCTCAAGCCAACTTCGCACTTGCGCCCCAATACCCGCATCTGCGACTTCGCAGGTGCGGAAATATCATCGCACCTGCGCTCCCAGCCAAACCACCACTTCTTCGCACCTGCGGCGCCACAGTCGCACCTGCGGTGCCACAGTCGCACCTGCGGCTCCGCACCTGCGGCCCAAGCCTCGCAGGTGCGGTCACACCAGATGACAACAATTCCAGCCTTCTTCTAACTTCAAATATTGATCCGTTAATCACCCGGAATCCACCCGAGGCCCCCAGGACCCTGTCCAGTTATACCAACATGTTCCAAAACATAATGCAGACTTGCTCGAGGCCTCAAATCACATCAAAAAATGCCGAAATTACGAATCGCACTCAAACTCAAACTTTACGAACTCAAAAATTTCTAACCTCTACATCCGATGCCGAAACCTATCAAATCACGTCCGATTGACCCCAATTTTTGCACACAAGTCATATTAGACATTACAGACCTGTCCCAACTTCCGGAATTGCATTCCGACCCCGATATCAAAATTTCCACTTCCGGTAGGATATCTTCAAAACCTTCAAATTTCTATCTTTAGCCAAATGACTTCAAAATGACCTCCGGACATCCGAATTTACTTTCGATCGCGCTCCCAACTCCAGAATCACCATACGAAGCTATTCTCAAACTCGAAATCCCAAACGGACGTCAAAATCACTAAAATCCGCTTCAAGCCAAACTTAGGAAATTCCTTCAAAAATGCTTACTTCCATAATATACGCCGAAACGCTTCCAGGTAATCCAAAACACGATCCGGAGATATGACCAAGTCTGAAATCATCATACGAACCTGCAGAAACCTTCAAATCCTGATTCGGAGGTCGTTTACTCAATATTCCAATCTTAGTCCATTTCTCCAACTTAAGGCTTCTGAAATGAGAATTTTTTTTCCAAATCAACTCTAAACTTCCCGAATTTCAGTTCCGACCACGCCTGCAAGTCATAATACCTGAAACGGAGCTGCTCATGATCCCAGACTTCTTAACGACGCGCTATAGCTCAAAACGACCGGTTGAGTCGTTACACTGCCTATGGGTCCTTTATAATTCTACATTAGAATCCATGTTCATAGGATCAACACATATTTCTAATCTTAATGTGCATTAGTGGTCATGCATATAGGATTCTATTTGTTTGAGCTAATAAATTTTCCTGGCAATTTGCTTTAAAAATTCTGCCCCAACGTGATTAATAGATATCTTGCCTATAGGAAATAAAAAAACCAGTTTCAACTTAGATACCATGCCTACAGAAATAACAGGAATCAATTTCAAAACCTAGAAATCATGTCTATAGGATTTAAACTAATAGATATCATGCCTATAGGGTAAATCAGTTGTAAATTTAGAAATCATGCTTGTAATCAGTTTCAACACTTAGAAATCATGCCTATAGGAGTTAATTAATTCTGCAAAAGTAGAAAGCGTGCTTATAGGATCTAAAGTGATAAAAACCTGTCTGTTAAAATCAGTAACTCGTTGTTATAGGTCTATAATTAACAGTTGTAGATACCATGCCTATAAGATTCTAATCTGGTTATCACTTAGGCAAACCTATTGGTTTATTAAGAATTCTAGGCCTAAAACTGTGATCTCTTGCTGCTTGAATTTTCCCAGATTCATAACTTAATCAAAATCAGTGGGCAAATTGATAGGTCCCGATGCTCACCTTAAACAAACTGCTTCTCTACAATCTGTTTTTGCTCATCTAGATATCCTTCCTATAGGATCCTAAATTAATGAAATTTGCTGATTGAACTGCGTGCATTTGTTGACTATTTGTGGAGGTTAACATGAGCTTTTAGTTGCTCTTCTGTGACAGTTTTATTTGAATTTTGTTTGTCGCCTAGATTTTTCTCATTTTAAGCAACCTAGATCAGTCTAGAACCACCTTAAATAAAGGTCCTAAACACCTCCAGGACCATAGGCAAGGGACGGGTAGTGCACGCATAAGACACGAGTTAGAAGCTACTAGAACGCTTAAGTAACAATTGAAAGATAGTAATTGGATAGTAAAGGAGATGATGACCTATGCGCTAACACTATGTGTAGCACCCCACCTGGGAAAAGTTACCAAGTATTGCATGAAAATGATCCTATAGGCTAAAAAACTTAGGACCCCTTTAATTCATGTTTTAAAATAATAGTTGTCTAAATTACTTTATTTTTCTTTAAAGACTAATTTGCTTAATTAAGTTCCGCCGGGACCCACCGTTGTGGACCTCGAGGGGTGCCTAACACCTTCCCCTCAAGGTAATTTCGAGCCCTTACCCGATCTCTGGTGATGCAAACTAGTTTCATGAGTTAATTACTCTAGGTGCCCTAACGCACCTTAATCCATTAGGTGGCGACTCTTCAAATCCCATATCCCATCCCAAAAGGAAGGGAGTTGTCTCAAAAATGTCGAAACCCTGATTTCGCGCGAGAAAAAGGGGGCACGGCAGCATGGCGACTCTGCTGGGGATATACCTAGGCTCTTACCATAAAAAAATTGATTTTTGTGAATTAGTCTTTAAGCATGCTTTATTCTGTTAATACTTGCACACCCTTTCCCTTTCCCACTTTATGTGAATTTATTTGCCTATTTTTTAAGCCTTTATGATTTCTCTTTCTTGTTTTATTACTCTTTATTATGGAAACTGATATGCCTCTTTGTTTTCTTTCCTTTTTTTCTAAAATGCCGTTTCAATTATTAAATACCGCATTTATTATTTTTAACGTGCAAATACGTGACAACGTGCTATTTTCTGTTGCATAAATCATGCTCAACATCATATTCCACTCGTTCGTAATCAATACCATAGCAAATCTTGATGAGTGTTTGCACTCTTCCTATATATCATCCCTTTGAATTCGGAAATGCTTATTTGCGGTAAAACTAGTCGATCAGTAGTGCAGTCGACGGTTCCGTGCCTTTCCTCCTCAATTTGTCCGCTTGAGGGTACCAATCTAGACCTTTATAGAAACCTTACTCTGATTTATTGTACATGCATCATGGTCAAACCTAGCCAGGGTTAATAGGTTGTCCACATAATAACCCTTTAGGAAAAGCCTTGTCCAAAAGTCCACTGGGGTTTCCATAATCCCAACAGACGCAACCACAATCTGTGCATTATTTGGAGAAATAAGTGCCAATATGCTAATCACTGATGTATAAGTAGTCGAATCTGGAGGGAGAAAGGGTCTAACCTTATTTGTTTTGCATAAAATGAGGCACGAAGTCCCCAGGTTCGACATAGTCAAAAGAATACCACCATTGTTGCTAGATTGGTGGGAGAACCTTTCGCCAAGCGACAAAGACCACGTGAAAAGGGTCCTCGGAAACTTACCCTCTTTATTGAACATCCAACCAAACAATATGTTGATCGAAGCGGCCACTATGTTCTGGGACGGAGAAAGGTCTGTGTTCCATTTGGCAATATAGAAATGACCCCTCTCTTGGAGGAGATAGGGGGATTCGCTGGATTACCTTGGGACAGTCTTGGTTTATTGGTACCGGAGAATCGTACCACTAGGGGTTGTTTGAAAATGATGGGATTGAAAAGGAACGACGATCTGGAGTGCCTGAAAAAGTCCTACATACCCTTTGACTACCTCCTCATAGCAAATCCTATCGTACCTTTTGTGATGAATTTTCCATCACCTCCCTGGGTTGGACTACGTAGGATTTTTGTGTTCGTCGGATGCTTCCTGGGTATGATAGTGTTTCCAAGCAAAGGAAAAAAGACTCACACCAGACTGGCCATGGTAATTAAAACTCTAATGGAAGGAATCGAGGGTAAAACATATACTATCGTCCCTATGATTATAGCAGACATATATCGGGCCTTGGATCGCTGCTAGAAGAGGTTCAAACACTTCGAGGGTTGTAATCTGCTGCTACAGGTTTGGTTGCTAGAACACCTCCAGAGAGGTAGATACCGCCAAGAGTTTCCACGAAGGCCGTGGAATGATCACATAGCCTTTTATCACCCTAAGAGAATGACCTTCATCCCAGACATGTTTGCTCAATCGAAGAATGCTACAGAATGGGTGCAGTTTTTTGACAATTTGACTGAGGACCAGGTTCAATGGATGTTCGAATGGTTGCTTACCAGTGAGTTCATCATTAGATCTAGGGACGCTCCGCACTTGGTGTTGATCGGGTTAAGGGGAATATACCCCTTTGTCCCTATTATGGTTATGAGGCAGGCAGGCAGGAAGCAAGTCATACCGCGAGTTTCTAAAATGATTCATTACAGGGAAGATTTTCAGGATGACGACATCCCGTACAAATGTGAAGCTCAGCATATGTGACACCTAAAGATTATTGTAGAAAGGGACACCATCGAGCCAGACAGGTATCACGCAGGGCATGTACGCTTTTACCTATCATGGTTGGAAGACATCATAGCAGGGATAGTTGAGCCGGGAATCGGTGGGGGAAACATGGTCATAGATGAAGTTGCTGAGGCCCAAGTAAAATACAGTAAACCGTGCAAAAGGGTTTGTGAGTCCGAGGCCGAGCATCTGGAGCAACACAAGACTGATATGGAACTGATCAATGAGTGGAAGGAAAGGGCTATGAAATCCAATGAGAGGTTGGAATATTTGGAGCAGGGTCTGATGGAACTAGAGGCGAAGACAAGCAAAAGAGTCGTCAACTGCCAGAATGCTGAGGGAAGCGAATGAGGGCATCTAGCAAGAGTATACCTGCTGTTGGGCATGCACGACCTGGGGAACCTGATCGAGAGGGACAAGAAGATCAAGCCTGGAGAAGGTCCTTCTAGGACCAAGTATATTTTATTCACCTGCTTTTTCAAATGTAATAAGGCCAAGTGCCATTAGTGATTCATCTTATTCAATGTCGTTTTTGATTTATCTACTTTTACATTAATGAAATGAGGTAATTATTGGCATCTAAGTTCTCCAAATTAACTTGTCGCTAGGCCTACCTCGGGCACAATGAGGCTCCCCAAATTAGGACATGCTTTTATATCCCTGAAATGTGTGTTTAAATACTGCAATATTTTCTCATGATCCTCACTGACTTGGCTACCTTTTATTTTTGCTTTTGTTTTCTTTCTTTTATTCCCCTCCCCAAAGGTGGTTCGTGCATTCTGGCATCATCATCATATCACACAAGATCCAGGGGGCCCTCCACCTCCTAGTCCACTTAAGGTCGTGGAATGATGACATAGCCTTTTATCATCCTAAGAGAACGACCTTCATCCCAGACAGGTTTGCTCAACCGGAGAATGCTACAGAATGGGTGCAGTTTTTTGACAATTTGACTGAGGACCAGGTTCAATGGATGTACGAATGGTTGCCTACCAGTGAGTTCATCATTAGATCTAGGGACGCTCCGCACTTGGTGTTGATCGGGTTAAGGGGAATATACCGCTTTGTCCCTATTACGGTTATGAGGCAGGCAGGCAGGAAGCAAGTCATACCGCGAGTTTCTAAAATGAGTCATTACAGGGCAGATTTTCAGGATGATTACATCCCGTACAAATGTGAAGCTCAGCATATGTGACACCTAAAGATTATTGTAGAAAGGGACACCATCGAGCCAGACAGGTATCACGCAGGGCATGTACGCTTTTACCTATCATGGTTGGAAGACATCATAGCAGGGATAGTTGAGCCGGGAATCGGTGGGGGAAACATAGTCATAGATGAAGTTTCTGAGGCCCAAGTAAAATACAATAAACTGCACAAAAGGGTTCGTGAATCCGAGTCCGAGCGTCTGGATCAACATAAGGCTGATATGGAACTAACCAATGAATGGAGGGAAATGGCTATCAAGTCTAATGAAAAGCTAGAATATCTGGAGCAGGGTTTGATGGAGCTGGAGGAGAAGACGAGGAAGAGGGTCGCCAACTGTCAGAATGCTGAGGGAAGCGAAGGAGGACATCTAGCAAGGGTATACAAGATATTGGGCATGCGCGGCCTGGGGAACCTGATCGATGGAGCCAAGAAGATCAAGCCTGGGAAGGTCTTTCTAGGACCAAGTAGATTAGGTTTATCTGCTTTCTCAAATGTAATAAGGCCAAGTTCCATTAATGACTTATCTTGTTTAGTGTCGTTTTAGATTCATCTACTTTACATTAATGAAATGAGGCAATTATTGGCACTGAAGTTCTCCAAATCAACTTGTCGCTAGGCCTACCTCGGGCACAACGAGGCTCCCAAATTAGGACGCGAATTTACATTCCCGCACTATGTGTTTAGATATTGCAAATACTCTTTTTGGAAACCTTACTGACTTGGTTACCTTTTGTTTTCCTTCCCTTTTTGATTATTCTCATTTCCCAAGGTTGGTTCACGCATACCGGCATCATCAGCTTACCATACCAGATCCAGAGGCCCTCCACCTTCTCCTCCTCCAAGTGTACCGAAAGGCACAGGGAAAGCTAAAATGGATGATATGAACGACAACACTGCACATGTTGAGAATGTGGAAACTTCCGATGGTCGGGGCACTCAGGCCCCAAATGATTTGGTTTTATGGCTTGAGCAGAAGATACTTGAACTACAGGGTGAGCTTGAGCAGGTCCGTAACTTGGAAAATCTCTCCTTCACATTGAATGTCCTAGACACCTAGAACCCTGCACCACCTTAGAACACACCTGACAAACGCCCGCAAAATCCTCCCGCACCTCACTAGTATACAACCCCTCCTCAAAATCAGCATCTCCCTACTCAATACCCACAAACTACCTATCACACTCCTCAGAACACACCGCAACCTATCCCGGAACCCCAGAACTCAACTAATGATCACCACTATACCCAAACTCCTAGCATTCACCAGAACAACCCTATATACGTAGAAACCTTATCTCACTCCACTCAATAAATCTCTTATACACTAGAATACACCGAGAAGGACTTGCTCATCAAGAACATGTATGAGGAGCTCAAGAAGCTAACGGGCCGAGTTCAGGGTGTTGAACGAGGCAAAGGGATTGGAGGTTTGAATTATGAAGATTTGTGCATACAACCGGATGTGGAACTGCCAGAGGGTTACAAACCTCCCAAGTTCGAAATGTTTGATGGAACGAGCGACCCCAAGGTTCATTTGAGAACTTACCGTGACAAGCTCGTGGGGGTTGGAAAAGACGAAAGGATTCGCATGAAGCTGTTTATGAGAAGCCTTACTGGAGATGCCCTGTCTTGGTACATTATCCAGGATCCCAAGAAATGGAATAATTGGGTGAGCATGGCATCATATTCCATGGACAGGTTCAGATTCAACACAGAGAATGCACCAGATGTTTTCTATATCCAGAACCTCAAGAAGAAGCCAACTGAGACCTTCCGCGAGTATGGTACTCGGTGGAGGTCAGAAGCAGAAGGTCAGGCCGGTGTTAGATGAGGATCAGATGAACAGGTTCTTTGTCAGGTCATAGGATCCACAATATTACTAAAGGTTAATGGTTATCAAGAATCATAAGTTCTCCGATATCATCAAGCTCGGAGAAAGGATCGAGGAAGGTATTAAAAGTGGAATGGTGATGAATTTCGAGGCACTGCAGGCCACGGACAAAGCATTACAATCAGGTGGTATATCGAAAAAGAAAGAAGTGGGAACAGTAATGGTTGCCCAAGGCCCGAAAACTCCATTTGTATACCAAACACCTCCACCCACATACCAACCATCACCTCCTAGATATTTCCAACCTGCTACCGCCTACCATACCTATAATTACCAACCATCCTATTATCAGTCACCTCCAACTCGTCCAAACTACCAAAAACCCAGGCCTACTTTTGACCGCAAACTACCCAGACAATACACCACCATTGCTGAACCCATCGACCAGTTGTACGAAAGGTTGAAAGCCGCTGGTTATGTCACCCCTATTCCCGCTGTGGCAATGGATAATATCTCAATGGGTCAATCCAAAGAAGACCTGTGCATATCATTCTAGCATGAAGGGACACACTATTGACGAGTGCCGCACCTTGAAAGACAAGATCCAAACACTGATTGATAATAAGGTCATACAGGCAAAGAAAGCTGCACCCAACGTCCGAAACAATCCTCTCCAAATCATAGGGGTAGAGGGGTCAATGTGATAGAAACTAATGGAAAGTAGGATCCTGAGGGATCAATCGGGCTTATTCAAGAAGGTGATGATCCTAAGAAACCTGCAATCACACTCAATCCCATTGTGGTGCAGGTACAACCACCAGTTGAGGTCGAGGTAGCCACATCGGTTCCTTTAGAAGTAGAAGTAACACCACCTGCAGCAAAACTCACTCCATTTGAAGTGGAGGTGGCCACACCTTTCACTGTAATGGTGGAATCCATACCACACTTCAGTTCCAATGCTGTACCTTGGGATTATGTGGCCGAGGCTAGAAGAAAGGAAAAGTTAAAGATAGAAGAATCCGGCACTGCACAAGGAATGACCAGAACATGAAGGGTTTATACACCTGAATATTTAGGAGAAACCAGTAAACAAGCTTCTAACAAAAAGCTCATCATTGAGACTGGTCCAAATGACCACTGGAGGAACGTACAGGCAAGGGAGTACTCTGTCGTTGATCATCTAAACAAGACTCCCGCCCAGATATCCATCCTGTCATTATTGCAAAATTCTGAACCAAGTTCAGCCAACCGCAGCGTATGGAGCAGCCAGAAGGATCATCTAGTTAACTGGGGCAGAATTTTGAGGAGGACCCTCAAAATTATACGGCAGAAGAAGTCGCAATGTCTCTGATTATATCATAGTTACTGGTTCATCTAACTAATTTCTAAACTATATACTACTATGTCTTTTGAAAATTATGCACGCATACTTTTGAAAAAGGAAACTTTGCTTTAGAAAACACTACCCTAATAGCTTGAACGGGATCTTCAGACAGAGCGGGGCAAATCGAGCAAGAAAAGGCAGAACCAACCTTCCCCCGCAAAACTCACAAAATTTTCTTTGGGTGCAGGACTATATCACCATGACAAAAATCGTCACAACGACGCAATCACTATTCATAAAACACATTGTTAGCTAAGAATACTTCACTCTTACTCTTCTCTTTGCACGGGACTAAGAATTGTCCCAAACATTGCATGAGACTAAGCCCTATCTCAACAACTGCATGAGGATTAGACCTGCCCTTTATTTGCATAAGGCTAAGCACTGCCTTCATCTTTCATGAGACTAAGCCCTATCTCCACACCTGCATGAGGCTAAGCCCTGCCTCCCTATTTGCATAAGGCTAAGAACTGCCTTCATCTTGCATGAGACTAAGCCCTGTCTCAACACATGCATGAGGCTAATCCCTGCCTCCCTATTTGCATAAGGCTAAGCACTCTATTCATATTGCATGAGACTAAGTCATGTCTCAAACCATTTGCATGAGGCTAAGCCCTGCCTCCTATTTGCATAAGGCTAAGCACTGCCTCTATACTTGCATAAGGCTAAGCGCTGCCTTCTCTTTGCATGGGGCTAAGCACTGTCCAAATCTGGCATAAGGGTAAGCACGACCTTCTCTTTGCATTGGACTAAGCACTGTCCCAAATCTCGCACGAGACTAAGCACTATCTCTCTTGCATTATTCTCTTCTCTAGGGCTAAGCTCTGCCCTCAACTTCATACAAGACTAAGCCTTGTCTTGTTGCTTCTAGCATCATGTCTTTGCACCTCATGGGCTGAAATATCGCTAACTTGTCCGAAGGCGCCATAGTCTGAAGGCACCATCCTCATAGCCGGAAGACACCATGCCATGGCCTGAGGATCTCTCAAACTTACATATCATTATTCAAAGGCTTCATGGTTCGGAGATACCATTTTCATGGCCCGAGAACATCATTTCATAGCCTGCGAATCCCTTACCGCACAATTCATGGCCCCTGACGTCATGGTCTAAGGACATCATCCTCAACCGTCCAAAGACAATTATCATGGTCTGAGGGGAATTTGCATCATGTCTAATTTACGCAAAGTTATACGCCTATACTTGCAGTAAATCTTTTGATTTGCAGGTGACCCAGTGACTAACAATTATCCCAACAGGAGCAATCCTGCTCCAGTTCCTTCAAATTATTTCGAAACCTGACCACTCACCATAACTATTTCACCTATTCGAAACCTTGTATCCGTCCTTGTGACAACTTCATCGGTTTATTCTGCCGATGAATCCAGAAGTACACACGACCTGATTTCTGTAAAACCAGGGATATGTAGGCAGCTCGGAAACTGAAGTGTAGCCTATATCTCTCAGATCACTCTATTCGGTCAAAATTGACCATCATATATTTACCCCTCAACTCTTTCATCCTTGTTGGGCAAAGAGGGGCAGCTATTGATACCTAATTTTTTCCTATATTATTTTCAAAATGCATATATATATTTTTAAAATAATGCATGAGTGTCACACCTCCTTTTTCCCCTGAGGGTGGGATAAGGGAGTTTTTCCACTTTAAGTGATATAAATCGAATTTGGGATTTATTTATTTAAATTCAGAGTCACCACCCGGATTTTTTACGGTCTTCCGGGACACCATTTGTCTATTGAAATCCCAAACCGAGGAAATTTTGACTCTGTTTAAAATGTCTGCGAACCAGAAATCCGGATAAGGGATTCTGTTAACCCGGGAGAAGGTGTTAGGCACTCCCGAATTCCGTGGTTCTAGCACGGTCACTTAACTATTAATATTTGGCCTAATTATCTAATTATTTACATATTTTAAACCTATTGTGCATTTTTAAACCTTTTGAAACGCTTTTAATATTTATGGAATTATTGTGAAACAAGTCATGATTGTCATGCACTTGTCGTTTTTGGACACATTGTAAATGCGCCACATGAAATGCACCCGCAATTTACAACGTGTGATTTTTATTATCGTTCGAAGTTATGGTCAGGGGCATGAGTTTCCACACCCGAGTGTGGGTTACATAATCATGACTATGGTCATGATGGTTGAAATGCTTATTTGAAGCAATTGTTGATTATTCTCTAAGTTTTGTAATTTTGGTCTAAACGAGGTATTTTTGGACTGCCAGGTATAAGTCTGTTCAAGGTCCTTTAGATCTAAATTTGGTAGCCTGAAAATCAAGGTCTAGGCCGCATTGAAATCTGGCCCAGATTCATACCTAAGTACTGGGCCAGTCGCGAATTTAGCTATTTCTAAACACCACTAGCTGGTTTTGAATTTCATTGACACGAATTGATTACAACGTGTATGATTGTTTCGAGTTATTTTAAAATTAAATGTTTGAAGGTACAAGTTTAGCGGCTATTCTAGAGGGTATTAGAAATTTGGCCCAGTTTTCGTGCTAAGCGTACTGGGCCAGTACCTTTTATACAATTTCTAAAAAAAGAAACATGATGTCCGACCCAAGATCCGTCCACACCAGAACACACGTATATACACCAGGAATTTGAACAAAATTTAAATCTGTTTCTAACTAATTCAGATATATATTAATACTTTGGGAATACAACAAAGTATCCAAATCATTGGGTTTATACCCAGGCCTAATGACCTGGGTTCAGACTTGTTCAGGCTGACTGGGCCACTTTTAAAAGTCTGACCCAATTTCCTATATTCAATTTAGTAATCTAAGTTATTGAAAAATGATAAGATGATTCAGTTTATTACAACAATCCAGAATGAAGCGGGGAGGGAGATAGTGGTTTCACAAAGCTGAAACTTTTACATGGTCATAAAAATACAATTTTCTTTATCATACATAAAAATAAATGTCCTAAACTAAGTAGCAATTCTAAATTATTGCTGCTTCAACCTTAATCAGACTAGAGTTGCTCATAGCTTTAACCATAGGATCAAATACCTGCGATTTTACTGATTTTTCCAACAAAATGTAAAAGGTTATACATTATTCTAGGGTGAACCTGACCAATTGATGGTCAAATCCACCTCTTTAAATGTTGTTTTTGCACATACTGTCATTCTCTAGAAATTCAAAGCAAGATTCAAACACATAATCTATTAATACGATTAAAAAAAACAAGCCAATCACGATACACATAGTCTAAAAAACTAAAGCTAAAATACAAATACACAGATATGGAAAGAGTTCAAAGCAAACAGATTTCATTTCATCTAAAAGAGAAAATGGTTACATACCTTTTAAGGAGAATAGAAAAACCAGAAAAAGGGACCAAATAAAGGTCAGAAAGCAGCAGGGTTTAAGAGCTCAAATAACAGCAGAAATAGACCAGCAAGATCCCAGAATAAAACCCAGGAAAAAACAGCTTCGATGGATCAGTTTTGAAGCAAAAAAGTCATAGTTAAGAAACCCGTTTTTCAACTAGAAGAGAACCAATTTTTCCAGCATATTTTGTGCTCATCTTTATATTTTCAGAATGTTCTTTGTGCCTTTTCAAAGTAAAAAATTTATTTTTTCAGAGTAGTGTGTGTGCAGATTTTTTTTTGTGAAATCTATCTCAAAATCAGTGGTAAAATAGTGTCTAAAATCTCTGTCTAAAAAAATGTCTTTTTCAGAGAATAGGGTAGGATATTTATAGGGATTTTTTAGGGTGGCATCTCATCAGCATATTCCTTATCTAATTGGGCTGAAAATAGTACAGGTACAACTGTCTAACCTTATCCTATTGGACAACTGTACCTCCTTCTAGAACATTCCTATTAATTTCAGCCCTTATCCCCTTTTAAAATTACTATTTTACCCTTAACAAAATCTGATTTTCTGATATTTTCCTAATTCTAGAAGTTTCTTGGATTGTTACACCAAGATTCTTCAATTGAAAGTCCTATATTACCCCTTAGTGTCCTTAAAATTACTCTTTTAGTAATTAAGGATTAGGTTATTAGCTTATTAGATGTTGACTGATTTTTATCCTAATTGAGTGGTTAACTCAATAGTTAACCACTAATGAAATTGAATTTAGACTAACTCTTAACTTAATATGTAATTAGCTTAATTATTTGTCTAAGTTAGGAGTTAAGTTGATTCAAGTGATTCGAGAGGTTGAGTCATTAGACTTAGTTAATCATCATATATTATGACTTAATCTTAGTTTCAACCTAAGCTTAGGCTAACCAGTCAAGTATAACTAATCCTTCCATTAAATGGTCAGAGATCAGAATTCTAACTGACTCACACATAGTTGTTTAATGATGAACCAATTAAATCAGTGATTAATCTCAAACAAACAGTTATTATGCATGTTCATGACTAACAGGCAATTACATATGCAAAATCTAACCTAAGGGTCTAAATTAGATCAACCTATAATTAACACTTGAAAATTGGTAACAGTACATGAGTACACTATTAGTGACTAACACACAAAGACTGTTATACTGCTTTACAGAAGGAAATAGTCAGGGAAAAAAATTGGAAAATCTAAAACTAACATTAACACTAAACTTATAATTGATTCCAAGTAGTCTCTAATTAATAAAGAAGATGGAAACAGAAGAAACATGAACCAATCAGTCTTAATTAGTATTCTGACCTAAATTGTTATTCTAAAAATGGTCAAGATTCAGGGACCGCTCCTGCGGTCCCAACCTCGCAGGTGCGACCCCCAGCGGGCAGCCCATTTCTCGCAGGTGCGGACAAAGTTCCGCAGGAGCGAAGCCGGGGGTGCGGTCCCCTCTCCGCAGGTGCGAGCCCAGGCCTCCTCGTCCATTTCCGCAGGTTCGAGCCTTTGCTCGTAGGTGCAAGACCACAGGTGCGGAACCACTGTCAGGCAGTGTGTTTCTTTGAAATACGGGACTCTTCATTTTTCTTCATTTTCTTCCTCCATTAGAACACTTGAGAGCTTGGAAAAAGGGCCCCACGACCCAACCACTGAAAGGTAAGTAAATTCTATCCTAAAGTTGGTTAATGCATGCATTCTTAGTAGGATTTAACTTCATAATTAGTGAAAAATTTAGGAATTTGGGTAGTAACCTAGGGCCTTCAAGAATTTATACAATTACCTGTGAATTGGCTATGAAATCATACAAGAACCGTTTATTAATGATCCTTAGGCTATGTGTGAGTATTTCCTTCGAGAATTTTTGGAATCCGAGCATGCGGGCCCGGGGTTGGATTTTAGGATTTCTTCAAGAATAATGAATTTGACTTAGTAGTAGGAGGATTTCCATACTTTGAGCATAAATTGATGTATTTGTACAATATTTGGCTAGTTTCGAGTCCTCGGGTGTGGAGTTCGGAGTTTCGGGCGCGTTCTTGGTCTGGGAAGTAGATTCGACACGAGGTGAGTCTCCTTTCTAACCTTGTAAGAGGGATCTGTTCCCCCAGGTGCTTTAAATGACTACGTGCTAATGTTTGTGGGGGATACGTACGCACAAAGTGATGAGAGTCCGTACATAGCGACTATTATTGTTATGTCCGGGTAGTTAGGCCTACACCATGCCTTATGTTTCCTTGAAATGAACTATATGCTTAGTGAATTCATGTTACATGCAACTTGTTTCCCTGAGATCATGGAATTTAAGTAATTTTAAGGAATTGATCACGAAAAGTAATTTATAAAGAATAAATGTGTGAATTGTGTGTGCATGTGACCGCTTCACAGTTTACATTCCGCGAGCGGAGTGTTATTTCCCCCACTATCATGGGAGCAGGCCGTACGCCACAATGAGATTGACAGATATATATTATGGTTCGGGTTGTTCGACCCTCGGCAGTGCACAGATATGACCATTATGATGGCTCAGGCCGGTTGTCCTTATCCTGTATGCGCATGTTAAATTGTCAAGAATTCTTCTATGGATTCTGAGTGGTCAGATATATTTTTAAAGGAAAGAAAAGAAGCNTCACTACTTCTTCGAGGTTAGGCGGGATACTCACTGGGTACATATTTGTTTATGTACTCATGCTACGCTTCTGTACTTAATTGTACAGGTTCTGAGGCTGGTGCATCTGGTTATCAGACCGGAGCTCAATTCTGATCATAGTTAGACCTGACTTCATGGTGAGCTGCTTCTCCTGACGATCCTCGGCATCACCATGGAGTTTCCTTTTGCTTATTTCCTGTCTATTCCTTTCAGACAGTGGGACTGTATATTATATCTTTTGTATATTCTGTTAATGCCCGTAAGACTTGTGACACTAGTTCCTGGCACACACGTAGTGGTTATTTTGGTTTGCGGGTCTGTGTATATATATATATATATATATATATATAGCTCTCCTCTTTACGACTGCTTTTGGTTAAAAATGGCTTACTATATTTTTCAATTAATGTTTTGAACTTTAAAACTTGGCACGTGTGGGGATGTTTAATCAAGTATGGGAAAAAATCCTTAGTAAGTTAAGTGTGGAGTTGACTAACCCCGGTGTTGGGCGCCATCATGACCTGAGTTTGTATTTTGGGTCGTGACAACATAACGCATAACCTATAACCTTGATCCATACCGCCCCAGACTAGAATTAATCCTGACCGTTGATCTCATGAGATCACGGTCCAGGATATTCATTCCATTTTTAATTAACCAAACAACCCCAAAACCCTACCCATTCTTCCAAAACGGCCGCCCTTGAAACCCCTTCCTCCTCTCTTCTCTCGGACCCTCCTCCTAACCCTAGCCTGCCATTGTGAACAACTAATTTTTGACCACACCCAAATTCTATACTATTTTTGCTGTAAATATTAA
>ML401459.1:32618-97464 GCA_005239525.1 Nicotiana knightiana | reverse complement strand
TGGACTTAAAATCCTGTATTACTTGTCGACCACGTACACTTGCGTGTGCATTGGGAAATCAAAAATCCTGTATTACTTGTCGACTACGTACACTTCCTAAGTTTTCTCAAAAAAAGTGAAAACCCGGCCCCGGGCCAGCTTGGTCTAAACTCGGGGTTCGGACCAAATTACATTTTTCCATTCACCCACGAACCCAAATATACTATTAGTTCTAAAATTCGACCTTAATTCGATGTAAAAATTTGATTTTTATAAAATTCCCTAATTCTACCCAAACCCTCAATTTTTACCATGAAAATTCTTAGTTTTTGCTTTAAAAGTGATGAAAACAATTAGGAATTGAAAGAACAAAGTTTAGAATTGATTACCTATGACTTGGGATGATAATTGCTGAAGAAAATCACTATTAGGGTTGTAAACCTCGAAAATATGGTGAAGAAAAAGGCCTGCCCGTTTTGATTTGTTTTTATATCACTGAACAGGGAACCTATGCGTTCACATACCATGGGATGCGTTCGCATAGGGTAAGGGGCTGGGCCTTTGCGATCTTGGAGAAACCAGTGCGTTCGCATAGAACACTGGCCTTCCCTTCCCCAGGCCCACTTTAATGAAATGCGATCGCACAGTAGGGAGTGCGTTCACACAGCTTAACCCAGGAAAAGCTTCGCGATCACAGCCTTAGAGTCGCGTTCACACAGCACAAAAGAAGGGCCCCTTGAGACTACACTATGCGATCTCGAACCTACCTATGCGATCACATAGTACAAAAACGTGGACACCTACAAACAGAAAACCAGCAATCCTCTTTAAGTGGAAAACACCCCGTGGCCTATCCGAAACTCACCTGAGCCCTCTAGGCTCTAAACAAAACATGCTCGCAAGTCTAAAAACATCATACGGACTTTCTCGTGCGATCAAATCATGAAAATAACTTGTAAAACTATGAATTAAACCTCAAAACTCATCATTTTCATCAAGAACACTTAAAGTTCATAGCTCTTCAACCGGATGTCCAAATCACGTCAAACGAACCCCGTTTTACACAAAATTTCACAATTAACCTTTTAATATTATAAAAAATCTATACCGGGATCCGGAACCAAAATACGGTCCCGATACCAATGATTTCAAACATTATTTCTTTTCTATAATTCATAAACATTTCAGCAAAATACTTTCTTTCAAAAATTGATTTCTAAGGCTTGGGACCTCGGAATTCATTCCAGGCATACACCTGAGTCCCATATTTTACTGCGGACCTCCCGGGATCATCGGAACACAGATCCGGGTCCGTTTACTCAAAATGTAGACCAAAGTCAACTTTTATCAAATTTAAATTCTAGAAATCACTATTTCTAATTTTTTTTCACACAAAAGCTTTTTGGTTTCACGCCCGGACTATGCATGCAAATCGAGGTATTTAAAATTAGTATATTTATGGCTATTAAGCATGGAACGGAGTCTGAATTTATAAAATGACCCCTTGGGTTATCACAAGAATATGCACACCTTCGAATCACAGCCTTCATAACAACAAAGATACCGAACTCATTCCCAGCTAAAAAATACTCTGCTATCACCTATTATTTATTCATTGCATGAGACTAAGCATTGTCTCCAATCCTGCATGAGGTTAAGCATTGCCTCCACCTTGCATAAGGCTAAGAACTGCCTTCTCCCTGCATGGGACTAAGCCCAGTCCCGAACTTTGCATGAGGCTAAGCCCTGCCTCCCTATTTGCATGAGGCTAAGCATTTCCTCCACCTTGCATAAGGCTAAGCTCTACTTTCTATTTGCATGAGACTAAGATCTGTCTCAAACTTTGCATGAGGCTAAGCCCTGCCTCCCTATGTGCATAAGGCTAAACATTGCCTTCACTTGCATAAGGCTAAGCACTGCATTCTCCTTGCATGAGACTAAGCCCTGTCCCGAACCTTGCATAAGGCTAAGCTTTGCCTTCTATTTGCGTGAGACTAAGCTCTGTCAAAATTTTTGCATGAGGCTAAGCCCTGCCTCCATATTTGCATAAGGCTAAGCACTGCCTTCTATTTTCGTGGGACTAAGCCCTGTCCCGAACCCTACATGAGGCTGAATAGGAAATGATAAAAGAAATAGGGGCATACTAGTTAAGAGATAGCAACAAGAAAGTGAAGACATATAGGATCCAAGAGTCTAGCCTTGGCTTTCAGGCGGCTAGACAGTGCAGCAAGTGGAAGTAAAAGAGAGAACTACAGTTGAGAGTGTGTGAGAAGAGTTTGTGTGTGTTTTGTCGTGTTTTTGTGTGTTTTAAAATCAGAACAATGAAAGGTTTATATAACACATAGTAGAGTAAAACAAATAAGGCAAGGGAAAGCAATTGCACACAAATAAGGCATGCGACATCAATTAATCAGTCAATTAGGGCTTAACGGGAATAAATTAACAACAAGTAAAACTTAAATTAGGGAGAGACTTTCACGGGGTAAATCAGTAGACAAGATTGCGGCTAAATAAGGTAAGTAGTAAATCAATTAGAGGCCAGTCAAAACTATCAAAACCCAGAAATCAAGCCAGCAGTATAATTAAGGAAGGTAGTACTAATTACGAATCACATATAAGGAAAGGATAGGTAAAACCTTTCAGAGAGATATCAGTTTGAAAAGAGGCACAATTTCAGACCCTAATTAGGCACGTAAATCAATTAATTAGTTAACTTAATAGAGCCAAAGTGAACGGGCAAGAACAATGAGATAAATAATCGAATAATGGAAAACCTTAAGCATATCGAAACATAGAGATAAAACTCAAGCAAAGCAATTAGTCGATCAGTAAAGGAGAGAGGCCGGAGTTGAGCATTTAAACATGTTTTTTAAAAATATTTGCAGAAACCCTATTGAGAATAAAAACCCTAGCTTTAGGGAAAAAATGAAATCAATTGATAATAGTGGTAAAAACGAAAGAATCTTAAAGAAAAACTATTAAACAAACTCCAAACACTTCAGATCTCAAGAGATCTGAACCTATTTTTCTAGAAATAGTTAGGTTTGTACAAAAATAAACTGAGGTAGAAAAATCGAGTTTTAGACCGGAGATTTGAAGCCATGAAAACACGAAAAACGATAATACTCACAAACAATGGGTGAATACAGACGGATTCACCAAGAGACAGAGGGACTCGAACCAGGTCTGTTCAAATCTCTTCGAGTTTCTGTCAAATAACATGGAAGTCGAACACCAGTAGACATAGGAGGCCAGATAAGGCCTAGAATCGAAGGAATAAACCATGAAACGATGGGGGTTCAGGTGACGGCGGGTTAGGGGAGGTTGAGATAGAAGAGAGTAGGAATGGATTTAGGGTGCGGCGAATTCTTAGAAATGAGTAGGGTTTGGGGGTTATGGGTTAATTTAAAAAGGCAATAATATCATGGACCGTTGATCTATGAGATTAACAGCCAGGATTCGATCTGGGGGTTGGGAAGGTTTAAAGATTGGGTTACTGGGTCGGGTTATGGGTTAATTTTAATTGGGCTGGGGTGGCATTTGGGCTAAGGTCCGAAATTAAAGAGGCTATATGTTAAATACACAATTAATTTGATAAAATAATTCATAAAAATAGCTAATAAATGATAAAAATAATATTTATGCATAAAAATGATTTAAAACAGTTACTTAATATTATAAAAATATGAAAGGTCATTTTCTTGTAAAATAAAGTAATTCTGTACATATTGGGGTATTATTGCAATTATAGCCTACAGATGGCATAAGATAACTAAAGCTTAATATAAGTATAAATGATAAAATTAAGCAATAATATTATCATAAAACGATTTGTGATGCAATTAGAAATTATTTATATAATAGAGCTACTGGGATAAATTAATTAAAAATCCTTTAAAAATGCAGGAATTATGGAAAAATATTAATTGATGCTCATTCATTGTTTTGAAGATATATATGCATTTTGAAAATATATATATGGAAAATATTGGGTATCAACATCTATCTTCCATGATTTCCATTTCTTGTGAGTCATCTGTTTGTGCGATATCTGTACCCTCGGCAATAGAGATTGGATTGGGAGGGCCTGGTTCATGATTCATATAATTGGCTAACACATTATCTTTTTTATTTATTGGAGGATCTAGCACTTCCTTCCTGTCGCGCCCCCTTTCTTTTCTCGCAGAATCGGGTTTCGACATTCATTTGGGACAACTCCCTTCTTTTGGGAGAGGGGTATGGAAAGTGAAGAGTCGCCACCTAACGGATTTATGGTGCGTTAGGGCACCTAATGCAAGTAATTCATGAAACCAGTCTACGTTACCGGAGATTGGGTAAGGGCTTGAAATTACCTTGAGGGGAAGGTGTTGTAAGGGCTTGAACTTACCTTGAGGGGAAGGTGTTAGGCACCCATCAAGGTCCACAATGGTGGGTCCCAGCCAAACTTACTTAGTAAATTAGTAATTTAACAGATAAGCAGTCTAAGCACACATATGTAAGTAAGATAAGAGGAGTTTAAAAGGTAAGCAGTCTGAGCACACATATTTAAATAAGATAAAAGGAGTTTAAAAAGGTAACCAGTCTGAGCACACTTATGTAAATAAGATAAGGGAGTCCTAAGTTATTAGCCTATAGGATCACATCCGTACAATGCCCGGTAATCCTTCCTCAACTAGAGGGGTTACACGTGAAATTAGTGCACAGGTCATCATATCCTTTTACTACCCGATTACCCTACCCTTAGCGGTTGTATAAGCAGTTTTAATTAAACGAACTCTAAGCGTGCATTACCCGTCCCTTCCTTGTGGTCCGGGAGGTGTTTAGGACCTGTATTTTTAGGCAGTTCTAGACTCTCCTAAAGTGTTTAAAAAGGAAAATCTAAGCGACAACAAAGAACAAACAGGACTGTCAAGTAAGACAACAACTAAGGGCCCATGTTTACCTCCACAAATAAACAGGCAATTAGCACGTCTCAAACATCAAGATTTCAGATGTTTCATAAAAGGTCCTAGAACATGATATCTAAGTGAGCATGACAAACAGAGAATGTGCAGCATTATGTTAAGGCGAAGCGGTAAAGACCTAATCAGTTTGCCTGCTGATTTTAGAACCTGTAGAATCTGGACAGTCACAAATAAACAAACATAGTTTTACAATTTTGTAAGGCCTTAATTACCTATAAGCTTGCATAGGCGTGGTTCAGGGATACCCTATAACATGTTGTCTAAAATGCAAACAGAATTCTGGAAATTGACTAAAGGAAAACAAACAATTTGAGTTTTAATACATCCTATAAACATGCTTGTCTAGGTACTGAAATTGCTTTTAAACATTCGTATAGATAGGACGGTTATTGACTTAGGCGATGTAGACATGATAAAACATAGTCCTAAAGTAGGATTTCTAACGCACACCAAGGATGTACATTTTTATTGGGAAGGATTACACCAGTAGCCTAGCGACAAGATTTCTAGGTGATTGTGACTTATGCAGAAGCAAAATTTCGTGATAATGAAGTACTGAGCTATAACATGTTTTCTAATATGCAAAACCAGTAAACGTAATTATCCTAAGGCATGGTTTCTAATGCAAATAACACAACATTGCTACAACATGATCTCTAATGCAAGTAACATAATATAGGTCTAAATGCATGATTTCTACTGCAAATAAGCATAGTATAAACCTAAAACATGATTTCTACCCAATTTCCCCACAAAAATCGTATAAGAATCCCTACCTTTTTACTAATTTCCCCAATATCTGTTTACAAAGATGATTATTACAGACCAGAATTGAATGAATTACATAAATAAATATAAGATATACTATAGGGAGCCTGCAAATAGGCCCAAAGTAAACCTGGAGACACCAGGACTTCAAAACAGTCTTAGCTACCAAGAGTCTCATAGCCAATAGGGTGTCCTGGTGTGTCAAATTTCCCTTAGGACCTTAGGGATCCTGGGCAATGCTTACACCAAGACCCTTTTTTTAATAGAGAACAAGTTATGTGCAGTGTGGAAGGGCCAGCCCCAGTGTGCTAGAGTTCGGAGGAATCTCACGGGTTCCTAGGCAGTACACACACTGGAGGGGCAGGACTTAAGAATCTAACAGTAGAAGTGAGAGTGCTTGACATAGTTTTGAAAGAACTTGGTAAAGACATTGTAGAGATAACACTTTTAGGCGTGAAAAGGTTTTCAGGCATAGAAAATTTTTTAGGAAAATGCCAGGAGTGAATAACAATTTTGAAATCAATTCTGAAAAGAAAAAAGATTCAACATACAACCACACAAACTCAGAGTGCTCAGACTCACAACCATTCGACAATCAACTTTACAAACAGGGGTCAATAGGTTGGGAACTGTCACGACCCCAAATCCTAAACCGGCCATGATGGCGCCTATCATGGAACTAGGCTAGCCAACAATCCCCTAATTACAGTTTATTTCTAAAATCCCAGTCATTTTCAACATTTCGTAAAATATATAGAATTACTGAATTCATTAGGCAAAATAAACAGCTAAATAGTCTAAACCATCCCAAAAATCCGGAGTCAACATGTCATGAGCATCTAAGAAATATACCAACAAGTCTACTATTATAATACAAAACCTCCGAACGAATAGCTAGATACAACAAAAGAAGGGAAAATAGAGATGTTGCGGACGCTGAACAACTACCTCTATATCCCGAACTCCGGCTCCACACGGAATAGATGGCTAACGCTCGGTATCTGCACCTGAATCTGCACACAGGGGTGCAAGGAGTAATGTGAGTACGCCAACTTAGTAGTAATGAAAATAAATCAAGTCTAAGCGGCAAAAAACACATAAAAATCAATATCATCAATTCAAAATACGCACAGCCTTTCTTTCCAACAGTATATACATAGATATATGAAATCATCATGCCTTAAAACCAACTTCAGAAAAATCCTTTGAAAAATGTGATTTTTAACAATTTCAGAAATAAAAATAATCGAAGGATTTAGTGTAAAAATGAAATAAATCATAAGTAGCCCCTCGGACAAAAACATGAATCATAAATCACCCCTCGGGCAGAACATCACTCAGCACCTCACAACCACTCAGTATGAGCCCCTCGGGCAACCTCACTGTCACTCATGCCTCCCAATCACTCATCACTCGGCACTCGGCATTCGGTACTCGGCACTCGACACTCAGCACTCTGTAGGTACCTGCGCTCACTAGGGGTGTGTACAGACTCCGGAGGGACTCCTTCAGCTTAAGCGCTAATATCAAGCCACCTTGTGGCGTATCATATCCTCACAAATTAGGCCCTCGGCCTCACTCAGCCAAAACCTCTCAAAAGCCCCTCGGGCGTATCAGTATAACGAGGTACTCGACCCAAAACATCATTTTATATCTTAAAACAGTGTAAACAAGGTTGAGGTTTGAAAATAGTAATCACAATATGACTGAGTGTAAATCATGAATCAACAATGAGGAAATATCAGTAAAATGCCCCCAAAGGGTCTAAACAAGTCGGAACGAGGCCCCAAACATGGCTTATAGCCCAAATATAGCAATAGTCTTTAGAACACAATTTAACATGTGATTAGAGTAAAATACGCAACTCAATAGTTTCCGCGGAGAGGACCAAGTCCAATCCAAAAATTAGTGCGCGCCACATACTCGTCATCCGACATGTGCACCATTCTAAAAACAGTGAGAAATATGAAGTCCGGGGTTTCATACCCTCAGGACAAGATTTATAACCATTACTTACCTCTACCGGGCCACAATACTAGTCCGCGATGCCCTTGACCCTCAAATTGGCTCCCGATTTCTCCGAGTCTAACCAAAACCAGATTAACTTCATCAATATACGCTAAAGGAACACAACCCAATCAAAAACTATCAATTTATACAAAAATCTCGAAATTCGGCCAAACCCGAGACCTGGGCCCATGTCTCGGAATTCGATAAAATTTACATCACTAGAATCCTCGTCCTCCCACGATTCTATGTATACCAAGAACACTAAAATCGGACCACAATTTCCAACTCAAATCCTCAAAAGAAACAATTTCAAATTCCATCCACCTTTCTTCCCCAAATTTGGGTTTAATTCCAACAATTTTCCGGTTTAATTACTTAGAAAACGACATATAAACGAGTTATGAAGTTGAAAACCTTACCTCCAAGTGATTCCCCTCGATTTCCTCTTCAAACCCTCTCAAAAGAGCTCCCAATGCGTTCAATGATAGAGGAAAATGAGCTATTCTCGCACAAATGGTCTTTAAAACATTCTGCCCACCAATCATAATCCCTCCAGTGCGATCGCGGCTCTAGCCACGCGATCGCGATGCATACCCCAAACCACTCTACGCGATCGCACACCAACACACGTGATCGCATAGAACAAAATACCATCCTACACACGCGCCTCAGAACCTCTACGCGATCATACCAACACCCACACGATCACACTGCTTTACCTGACCAACCTATGTGATCGCAATCCTAATCATGCAATCGCATAGAACAAAAATGCTTTCCCCACTCTTTTACTCTACGCGATCGCGGAGGAGTCCACGCGATCGCATTGAAGAATTCACTGCTGCTAAAACACCAGAATACAACAGACTTCTTAAGGCAAAAAAGTGTCCGTTTGAGCATTCGAAATACACCTGAGGCCCCCGGGACCTCAACCAAACACGCCACCACAACCCATAACCTTATTCAAACTTAGTCGATCCTTCGAAATACCAAAAACAACACAAAAATACCAAAATTATATCAAATTCAACCCTATGAACTTTGAAATTTCTAAATTTCGTCAACGATGCCGAAACCAAACAAAACACCTCCGATTAACCTGAAATTTTGCACACATATACAAAATGACATTACGAACCTGATCCAACCTTCGGAATTCCATTCCGACCCCGATAGCCTAATTTTTACTGCCGACCGGAAATTGCCAAAAACTAACTTTCGCCAATTCAAGCCTAATTCTACACCGGACGTTGAAACTTCATTCTGAACATACTCCTAAGTCCCAAATCACCTAACGAAGCTATTCAAGCCATAAAATCTGCATTCCGAGGTCGTTTACCAATAAGTCAACTCCCCGTTGACTTTCTCAACTATTAAGCTAATTTAAGAGACTAAGTGTCTCAGTTCTCACCACGACCACTCCGAATCTGAACCAACCGACCCAACACAACATAAATAGGCTAAGAAACATACGATAAAGCAGAAACGATGGAAGCAGGGCTAATCTCAGGGAACGATCGGCCGGGTCATTACATCCTCCCCCTCTTAAAGAAACGTTCATCCTCGAACGGGTCTAGAAACATGCCTGGAGTCTCAAATAAGTGAGGATATCTGCTCTGCATCTCCCGCTCAGTCTCCTAGGTGGCATCCTCCACCTGTTGCCCTCTCCACTAAACCTTCACTGAAGCTATATCCTTAGACCTCAGCTTTCTGACCTGACGACCCAAAATAGCCACTAGCTCTATCTCATATGACATATCACCCTCGAGTTGAACCGTGCTGAAGTCCAAAACATGAGATGGGTCACCAACATACTTCCGGAGCATCGAAACATGGAAAATCGGATGAATACTTGCCAAGCTGGGAGGCAAGGAAAGTCTATAAGCCACCTCCCCAATCCTGTGAAGCACCTCAAATGGCCCAATGAACCTGGGACTCAGCTTTCCCCTCTTCCAGAACCGCATAACACCCTTCATGGGTGAGACCTTCAGCAACACCTTATCCCCAGCCATGAAAGACACATCCCGGACCTTCCAGTCCGTATAGCTCTTCTGCCTAGACTGCACTGTGCGAAGCCACTCCTGGATCGACTTCGCCTTACCTAATGCATCCTGAACCAGGTCTGTGCCCAATAGCCTAGCCTTGCCCGGCTCAAACCAACCAACAGGAGATCTACACCTCCTACTATATAAATCTTCATACGAAGCCATCTAGATACTCGGCTGATAACTATTATTATATGCAAACTCCACGAGTGGCAGAAACTGGTCCCATGAACCCCCAAAATCAATGACACATGCGCGCAACATATCCTCCAAAATCTGAATAGTACGCTCCGACTGTCAATCGGTCTGAGGATGAAACGTTGTGCTCAACTCGACCTAAGTACCTAACCTCTCTGTACGGCTCTCCAAAACTGAGATGTGAACTGAGTACCTCTGTCAAAAATGATAGAAACTGGAACCCCATGCAATCAGACAATCTCCCTAATATAAATCTCAGCTAACCGCTCCGAAGAATAAGTAGTACCAACAAGAATGAAGTGCGCGGACTTGGTCAGCCGATCCACAATAACCCATATAGCATCAAACCTCCTCGAAGTCCGTGGGAGTCCAATTACAAAGTCCATGGTGATCCGCTCCCACTTCCACTCTGGAATATCAAATCTCCAAAGCAATCCACCTGGTTTCTGGTGCTCATACTAACCTTCTGACAGTTGAGACACCGAGCCACAAACTCAACAATATCATTCTTCATCCGCCTCCACCAATAGTGCTGCTTCAAATCCTGATACATCTTTGCGGCACCCAGATGGATGGAATATCGCGAACTATGGGCCTTAGCCAGAATCAAATCTCGAAGTCCATCTACATTAGGCACGCAAATCCAGCCCTGCGTCCTCATGACCCCATCATCACCAATAACCACATCTATAACATCACCACGACGGACCCTGTCCTGAAGAACAAGAAAATGTGGATCATCATATTGGCGTGCTCTAATCTGATCATAAAGAGAAGACCTGGAGGCTACACAAGCCACTACCCGCGGAGGCGCTGATAGATCCAATCTCACCAACTGACCTGCTAAAGCTTGAACATCAAGTGTTAAAGGTCGCTCTGCTACTGGAAGGTAGGCTAGATTCCATAAACTCTCCGCTCTGTGACTCAGGGCATCGACAGCTACATTGGCCTTTCCCGGATGATATAACATAGTGAGGTCATAATCCTTTAGAAGCTCCAACCACCTCCTCTGACGAGAATTCAGATCCTTCTGCTTAAGCAGATGCTACAAACTACGATGATCAGTGAAAATCTCACAATGCACTCCATACAAATAATGACGCCAAATCTTCAAGGCGTGAACAATAGCTGCTAGCTCAAGATCGTGCACTGGATAATTCTTCTCGTGCACCTTCAACTATCTGGACGCGTAGGCAATCATCCTACCGTCCTGCATCAAAATGGCTCCAAGTCCAACTCTCGAGGCATCAGAATAAACTTTATAAGAACCTGAACTCATAGGCAAAATCAATACCGGAGCTGTAGTCAAAGTTGACTTGAGTTTCTGAAAGCTCTCCTCACACTCCTCAGTCCACCTGAACTGAGCATTCTTCTGGGTCAGTCTGGTCATAGGTGCTGCAATAGATGAAAATACCTCGACGAAACGGCGATAGTACCCTACCAAACCAAGGAAACTGCGAATCTTAGTAGCTGATGATGGTCTAGGCCAGCTCTGCACTGCCTCTATCTTCTTTGGGTCAACCTGAATACCCTCACTGGACACAATGTTCCCCAAGAACATTACTGAATCAAGCCAGAACTCACACTTTGAAAATTTCACATACAATCTCTTCTCCCTCAAGGTATGAAGCACAACTCTCAAATGCTGCTCATGATCCTCCTGAAATCGGGAATACACCAAGATATCGCCAATAAACACGATGACGAAAGAGTCCAGATAAGGACGGAATACACTGTGCATCAAGTGCATAAAGGCTGCTGGGGCATTGACATAACTAGAAACTCATAATGACCATATCTAGTCCTGAAAGCAGTCTTCAGAATGTCTGGCCCCCGAATCATCAACTAATGATAGCCGGAACGTAAGTCAATCTTGGAAAATACCCTGGCACCATGAAACTAATCAAAAGTCATCTATACGAGGCAAGGGATACGGGTTCTTCACCGTAACCCTGTTCAGCTGCCGATAGTCAATACACATACGCATAGAACCATCTTCTTCTTTACAAACAACACCGGTGCAGCCCAAGGTGCACACTAGGCCGAATGAACCCCTTATCTCAGAGTTCCTGAAGCTACTCCTTTAGTTCCTTCAACTCCGCTGGTGCCATACGATAAGGTGGAATAGAAATAGGCTGAGTTCCTGGCACCAGGCCAATACCAAAATCAATGTCCCTGTCAGGTGGCATGCCTGGCAGGTCTGCAGGAAACACATCCGAAAAATCACGGACCACAAGGACCGAATCTATAGCGGGATTCTCACCACTGACATCCCTCACAAAAGCCAGATAAGATAAACACCCCTTCTCAACCATGCCCTGAGCCTTCAGGTAGGAAATCACCCTGCTATGCATATACTCAGAAGAACCTCTCCACTAAACCCTCGGTCATCCTGGCATAGCTAAGGTCACGGTTTTAGCGTGACAATCAAGAACATCATGACACGGAGAGAACCAATCCATGCCCAATATCACATCAAAATCGACCATGATGAGTAACAATAGGTCCACTCGAGTCTCCAGACCCCCAATATATATCACACACGACCGATACACATGGTCCACAACAACAGTATCGCCCACCAGAGTCGACACATGAACAGAGGTAGACTCACGGGGCATATCCAGAAAATGGGCAAAATATGAAGAAACATAGGAATATGTAGAACCAGAGTCAAATAAAGCCAAAACATCTCAGCAATAGACTGAGATAATACCTGGGATCACTGTATCGGAGGCCATAGCATCTGGCCTGTCTAGAAATGCATACATACGGGCCTGACCTCCACCTGCTCGACCTCCCCCTCTAGGGAGACCTCTAGCTGACTGACTACCACTCCTGGCTGCCTGGGCGGGTGGTGAAGTAATTGGAGCTAAAGTCGAGGGCTGGCCCCTTTGCTGAGAAGAACCACCGGGACGACGGGGACACTGCCTCCACATGTGCCGGAACTCTCCACACTCAAACAACTCTTTGGAGCTGGAGGCGGGGACTGATAGAAACCCTTGGCACCAGGATGGCCACTAGAAGACTCATGCATAGAAGAACTTTGAACTGGTGGTGCTCGAGCTGCACTCTGAGCTGGGAGGCACCGAATGAAGTATGGCCTGGCTGAGAACCACGGGGACCATGCCCCGAAGATGCACCACTGTAAGCTGAGCGGACTAACTGAGGAGGCCTGAATGAACGACCTCTACCATGTTGAAACCGCCCCTGGAAGGAGCACCACTAGAACTGCCCGATTCACGAGGCCTCTTGGCCTCCCTCTCCTCCCGCTCCTGGCGATGAACCGACTCAATATCTCGAGCAATGTCAACAACCTGCTCGAATGTAGCATCTGATACTCTCTCCCGAGTCATAAATAGGCGGAGCTGATAAGTGAGGCCATCCACGAACCTCTTAACCCTCTCCCTATCAGTATGGAACAACTCGGTAGCATGACGAGCTAACTCCGAAAATCGCATCTCGTACTGCATCACTAATAGCTCCCCCTGACGCAACTGCTCAAAAAGCCTGCGTTGCTCCTCCCTGTGAGACTGAGGTACATACTTCTCCAAAAAGATAGTGGAGAACTGCTACCAGGTGAGGGGTGCTGAACCAACAGGCCTACGCCTCTCAAAAGACTCCCACCAAGTGAAACCAGTACCAGAAAACTGAAACGTAGCAAATGAGACCCTACTGGTCTCCAAAATCCCAGCAGTACGCAACATCCTCTGACACTTATCCAGAAAACTCTGGGAATCCTTGCCGGAGGCTGTAGTCTACTAAACCTCTCCAGCCTACGCTGCTCGTCCTCTGGCATAGCCGGAACCACGAAGTCCTGAAGTGGAGAAACCGGCTGGGCTGGAACCACCCCCGGTGTCTACTGGTCCTGAGTACCCTGCTCAAGTATCCGGGCAACTGGAGTCTGACTGCCTCCCCCCGCCTGAGAAGTAGCAGCAACTTCCTGAGCAAGGGCGGTACACACCGTCAAGATCTGGGCCAAGATATCCCGAAGACCTCTAATAACAATAGGCACTTTCGGTTCTTGAGCCTATCCCACTGGAGTATCTGTGGCGGGAAACTGATCTTGAACAATAGGGGGATCAACTGATACTGCCCTAGATACTGCACGGGCTGGCCCCCTACCTCTACCACGACCTCGAATGCGGCCTTGACCTCTCGCTGGTCTAGCTGGTGGCTGATCACCATGATCGGTAGCGCGAGTCCTCACCATCTGTGAGAGAAGGAAACAACAGAAGTTTAGATTTCCAGAATCAACAAAATGGCACGACAGAATTCAGGAAAGTGAGATTGTTCCTAAGGGTTCCTCTCGAAGATAAGTACAGACGTCTCCGTACCGATCCACAAGACTCTACTAAACCTGCTTATGACCGTTGAGTCCTATGTAACCTAGGCTCTGATACAAACTTATCACGACACCAAATCCTAAACCGGTCATGATGGAGCCTATCATGGAACTAGGCTATCCAATAATCTCCTAATTACAGTTTCTTTCTAAAAGCCTAGCCATTTTCAACATTTCGTAAAGTATATAGAATTACTGAATTCATTAGGCAAAATACACAGCTAAATAGTCTAAACCATCCCCAAAATCGGGAGTCAACATGTCATGAGCATCTAAGAAATATACCAACAAGTCTACTCATATAATACAAAACCTCCAAACGAATAGCTAGATACAACAAAAGAAGGGAAAACAGAGATGCTGCGGACGCTGAACAACTACCTCTATATCCCGAACTCTAGCTCCGCACAGAATAGATGGCTAACGCTCGGTATCTTCACCTGAATCTGCACATAGGGGTACAGGGAGTAATGTGAGTACGCCAACTCAGTAGTAATGAAAATAAATCAAGTCTAAGAGGCAAGAAACACATAAAAATCAATATCATCAATTCACAATATGCACAGCCTTTCTTTCCAACAGTATATACATAGATATATGAAATCATCATGCCTTAAAACAAACTTCAGAAAAATCCTTTGAAAAATGTGGTTTTCAACAATTTCAGAAATAAAAATAACCGAAGGATTTAGTGTAAAAATAAAATAAATCATAAGTAGCCCCTCGGGCAGAAACATGAATCATAAATCGCCCCTCGGGCAGAATATCACTCAGCACCTCACATATACTCAGTATGAGCCCCTCGGGCAACCTGACTGTCACTCATGCCTCCCAATCACTCATAAATCGGCACTCGACACTCAACACTCAGTAGGTACCTGCGCTCACTGGGGTGTGTACAGACTCCGGAAGGGCTCCTTTAGCATAAGCGCTAATATCAAGCCACGTCGTGGCATATCATATCCTCACAAATCAGGCCCTCGGCCTCACTCAGTCAGAACCTCCCAAAAGGCCCTCAGGCGTATCAGTAAAACGGGGTACTCGACCCAAAACATCATTTTATATCTTAAAATAGTGTAAACATGGCTTATAGCCCAAATATAGCAATAGTCTTTAGAACACAATTTAACATGTGATTAGAGTAAAATAGGCAACTCAATAGTTGCCGCGGAGAGGACCAAGTCCAATCCAAAAAAAATTAGTGTGCGCCACATACTCGTCATCCAACATGTGCGCCATTCTAAAACAGTGAGAAATATGAAGTTCGGGGTTTCATACCCTGAGGACAAGATTTATAACCATTACTTACCTCTACCGGGCCACGATACTAGTCCGCGATGTCCTTGCCCCTCAAATTGGCTCCTGCTTTCTCCGAGTCTAACCAAAACCAGATTAACTTCATCAATATATGCTAAAGGAACACAACCCAATCGAAAACAATCAATTTATACAAAAATCTTGAAATTTGGCCAAACCCGAGCCCCGGGCCCGTGTCTCGGAATTAGATAAAATTTGCATCACTAGAATCCTTGCCTCCCACGAATCTATACATACCAAGAACACTAAATTCGGACCACAATTGACCACTCAAATCCTTAAAAGAAAATTCCAAATTCCATTCACCTTTCTTCCCCAAATTTGGGTTTAATTCCAACAATTTTCCGGTTTAATTACTTAGAAAATGACAAATAAACGAGTTATGAAGTTGAAAACCTTACCAAGTGATTCCCTTTGATTTCCTCTTCAAACCCTCTCAAAAGAGCTCCCAAATCGTTTAATAATGGAGGAAAATGAGCTATTCTCGCACAAATGGTTGTTAAAACATTCTGCCGAGCAATTAAAATCGCTCCAGTGCGATCGCGGCTCTAGCCATGCGATCGTGATGCACACCCCAGATCACTCTACGCGATCGCTCACCAACACACGCGATTGTATAGAATAAAAGACCATCCCACACACGTGCCTCAGAACCTCTACGCGATCGCACTAACACCCACGCGATCGCACTAACACCCACGCGATCGCACTGCTTTACCTGACCAACCTATGCGATCGCAATCCTAACCATGCGATCGCATAGAAAAAAAATTCCTGCCCCACTCTTTTACTCTATGCGATCGCAGATGAGTCCATGCGATCGCATTGAAGGATTCACTGCTGCTAAAACACTAGAAAATAACAGACTTCTTAAGGCCAAAAAGTGCCCATTTGAGCATCTGAAACACACCTGAGGCCCCCGGGACCTCAACCAAACATGCCACCACAACCCATAACCTTATTCAAACTTAGTTGAGCCTTCGAAATACCAAAAACAACGCAAATACACCAAAATTACATCAAATTCAAACCTATGAACTTTGAAACTTCTAAATTTCGCCAACGATACCGAAACCAACCAAAACACCTTCGATTGACCTGAAATTTTGCACACATATCCAAAATGACATTACGAACCTTTTCCAACTTCCGGAATTCCATTCCGACCCCGATAGCCTAATTTACACTGCCGACAAGAAATTGCCAAAAACTAAGTTTCGCCAATTCAAGCCTAATTCTACATCGGATGTCGAAACTTCATTCCGAACACACTCCTAAGTAAGAAATCACCTAACGAAGCTATCCAAGCCATAAAATATGCATTCCGAGGTCGTTTACTAATAAGTCAACTCCCAATTGACTTTCTCAACTATTAAGCTAATTTAAGAGACTAAGTGTCTCAGTTCTCACCACGACCACTCTGAATCCGAATCAACCGACCCAACACAACATAAATAGGCTAAGCAACATGCGATAAAGCAAAAACGAGGAAAACGGGTCTAATCTCACGGAATGACCGACCGGGTCGTTGAAGGAACATAGAGAACTTCACATCAGAAACACATGAATAGGGTATAAGGGGGGCATATGGAACAACAACTGCAAAAAACAACTAGGAGTCTACTGATTTAGAGGCTTAACAAGTCAGTCATGGTAATAGGTAATTAAAACATAAAGACGGAGCGTGTGAGTAGTCATGTTGAAGACAAGGGTGCATTAGTCATACCAATTAGGATCAATCAAATACATTAGGAGTCTAAGACACTAACATGAGCATACTAGTTGAGAGGAGTAAACAAGAACTGAACAAACATGCAAACAAGACAAATGAGATCTAGGCATGGTCGATTAAACACTTGAACTGGAGAGGGTAAAACTTAAACATATTGAGTAAAGAGTAAAAAGAAAGACAATTAAATACATAGCCAATTAAACTAGTGCAGGAATAGGCATGGATTTACATAAAGGGACACATAAAGTTGAGTTTCAGAATTGAACTAGAGACATACCAATTAAGGAAGTAAAGTGCAGAATGTAAAGCAAGTAGAGTTCTACTGTCTAGACTTGGCTTTCAGCGGGCTAGACCAACAGTTAGCACAGGTAGCAGAGAAAGAAGAGAGAATTTGAGAGTGTGTGTGTAATTAGAACTAATTGTTCGTGTGTTGAGAGGAAAAACAAGAGTGTATATATAGAAATTTAAGAGTAGAACAAATAAGGTAAAGGAATCAACATTCAGTCAATTAAGGAAATCATAAAGTCACAGAATCCAATAACATAAGGGTTTGGAATAGACCTCCCTTAATTAGGGGTAACTGATCAAATGGTAATAACAAGGGAGTTTAATTAAGGCAAGAATCCCAACCATACCAAATGAAGGATAAGTACAATCACAAAATTATACGGGCAATTAGTTAAGGCATAAACGACCAATTAAATTCATAAACAAGGAAACAAATAAGATATACGCATATGAATCTCTAACGGAACAAAGCAATCAGCAAAACTTTCAAAATAACACTGATTTGCGGAAAGAATTACTCAACTTCCATAAATAGAAATTAGACTAAGTCAAACCTCACAGAAACATAGAACTTAGCCAGAAAGAGCAGGTTCGAACCCTAACAGAGGTTAATTAGGGCAAAACCACAAAAATACTGGATTTAACAAGGAACAATGTTTAAGTCCAAAAAATAGAGCAAAGTAATACGACTGGTAACACAGAAAGTACCCAAAATGGAAGCAAAGGTTGGAAAAATTAGTGTATCACACAAAATCAACTAAGGTTTAAGTATTTTTGCACAAATCAGTCACGAAGACGAAAAAACAATTAATAAAACACTTAGGAATCATAAAAAACCTTTGAAAAACAACGTGGGATGAACCCTAGTTTAGGAAGAGTCAGAATAATCAGTTAAACCAGAAATTTTCAAAGGAAAACATGTAATAGTGCTCGATTCATCTCAGATCTATACAGATCTGAGAAAGATTGATAGCATCAGACTAGGGTTTTCATAAAAGTAGTAGAGATGAGAGAATAGGTCAAGAGACCACATATTCGTAACAAAACAAGAGGAAATTCTTACTCACAGTCGAAAAATGACCTGAGTGGCTAATAAGCAAAGTTTCAAACCAGAACCGCTTAGGTTCCTTGAGATCTTTTCAAGGATCTATGAAGTCAAAGAGCCATGGTGTGTAGAAGTCCAGGACTGGCCGGAGAGGTTATAGGAGAACCATAGAGATGAGATATACGCCGGTGACGGCGTTTAGAACTAGGGTTAGGTCGAGAGAGTTGAGAGAATAGGGAGGTGACGACGGTGGCTGAGGGAGGGAATGAGAAGGTTTGGGGGGTTAGGTCTAGGTTTAATTATGGAAGGAGGAATATGGACCGTTGATCTGGATGATCAACGGTCATGATTGAATGGGGGTATTGGGTCGGGCAGGTGTGTATTTGGGCTTAAGGGTTTGGGCTAATTATAAAAGGGGTTTTGGGCTGGTTTGAAGGGTCAAGTCTGAAAATAAAAGGCTATTTATTAAATACCCACTTAATTGACAAAATAATTTGTAAAAAAAATAGTTAATAAATGATAAAAAATGATTTTTATGCATAAAATTGATTTGAAATAATTACTTAATATTATAAAAATACAAAATGTCAATTTCTTGTGATGTAAGGTAATTATACACTCGTAGGCTTTTAGTGCAAAGTTATTGCAATTATAACCCAAAAATGTAAGTATGGCTATTCGTAAAATAATTAATGCTTAGCTTAAATATAAATGAAAAAATTAAGCAATAAAATTGTCATAAAATCATTGGTTATGCAATTAGTAATTGTCCATATAATAAAAAATACTGGGATAAATTAATTAAAAATTCTTTAAAAATGTAAAAATTATGAAAAAATATTAATTGATGTTCATGCATTTTTTTGAAAAGATATATGTATTTTGAAAATAATATAGGGAAAATTGGGTATCAACACTTCCCTTTATCCTTTGTTCTACTTCCTGCCATCATCATTTCCAATTCTAGAGCTGGCCATTCTGAAGATTGGTTACCTTGATTACTTCGTCCGTCTATTTGATTCTTTTCCCCCTCTGAGTATATGGACTTTTTCTTTATACTTTTTCCTATTCTTGCTGAGCTCCTTAGTCGCCTCCTCACTAATTGTGGGTAGGTTCGATATATCACCTTGGAGTTGGACTTGTGCATCTTGTAGAGTTAGAGCATTTTCATGTGTGTTTCTTTTAATACTAAATTTAGCCTGTTGTTATTTTGTTTTTTCCTTTTCCCTTGCAATCTGAGCTTCATTTAGTCTAGTGTGTTTTGGAACTTACTGTACTTGGTGGAAATTTCTTGTGCCTTTTCCGTAGTCTTGTTGTACTTGTTTAACCAAAAAATAGGATTTTCAATCAAAGCCTATATTTAGAAGAAAGCGTGTTACTGATAACCAAGTATTACTTTACTTCCTCAACAACCTGTTTGGAAAAGTAATAAAAGTTACAATGCAAATTAACAAAAAGAAATAAGGAATGAAGTGACAATCACTCCCTAAAATTAAGTGGAAAGCTTTGGTAAAACAAGGGATTGTAAAGTATATTTCAGTAGTACTTGGAACTTCCCCTTACAAGTGAAATTCTCTATCGTTATATAGGAGTGTTTAATCATAACGTTTTTCCCTATTTAAGACGATTTCATTATGATCATTAATTGTATTGATTGCTCGTTATTATTGATAACCATAACTGACACATTCGTAGCTATAAATTCCTTATAACGATTTCGATTTCCTTTCCTTATTTATTTCTGGTTCATGTATCTTCCCTCTTTTTTGGCCTTGATTCATTTCGTTCACGCCTCTTATTTGACAACTGTTTAGGCTCGATTTTCTGTTCTGTACTATCTCGTGGGCGTTTGATCCGTATCTTCTTTGTATTCTTAATTTCACTAATTGAGCACGCCAATTGCCAATACGCCATTGTACCACGTGTCATGCTTTGTTAGCTCAGTAACATTCCACACGTGACATCTTTTTTCTACAAATACAGATAGTCCCCCCACTTTCTGAATATTCTTCAATTGAATATTCCGGAAGTGGTAAGTATTTATGGCGGGAATTATTTGTCGCTGTTTTTCGTGTATCATTGCGTCTCCTTCAGATCAATGATACGTATGTCACGTCTCTTTAATTCCCATTCCACATGGCTTCTATCGATTGGTTCTAGAAATTTTCAACGCTTTTTAGGGTTTTACTGCGGCTGCGTCAATCACGAAGTGACGGTTTCATTATGACGCTTCATAATGACCTACTTTTAGTGATGATCGTGTCTTCTTATAAACACTTCATTCTTCTTTGATTTCTTGAAATCTTTCTTCTACAGTATTCTCCATATTACTCTTTCTTTGTATTTCTGCATCCAATATTTGTTAACTCTTCGGACAATCATGTCTTCTTCTACACCAGACCCTCGTAAGGTTGTGATTGTTGATGAGCTCACTCTTTCTACTGTCCCTACTAGAAGTAGGATAGTGATACAGGGCGCCAACCCCTAGTTACATATATTTCTCAGTGATATAGGGTGCCAACCTCTGGTTACATTCCCCTTAGTGATACAGGGCGCCAACCCCTAGTTACATACATTTCTTATTGATACAGGGTGCCAACCCATGGTTACGTTCCTTTCCAGTAATACAGGGTGCCAACCCTTGGTTACGTTCCTTTCCAGTAATACAGGGTGCCAACCCCTGGTTACGTTCCTTTCCAGTACTACAAATAATCCTTTTTAGTAAGATTTTGTAGTAGTCTAGCATGAGGTGTAAAGATTAGTTTTCATAAACATCAAAAGAGAAAAATACTCGGTTTCACCGAACTAAGCGGGTTTGGTTCTCACCGGCTGTGAGATACGTAGGCAACCTCCATTGGGCTCAACCCACATTTTTCAAAACAAAAGGTACATAAAATTCCGCATATGCACAAAATTTTCAAAAATTATTTTGCTATTTTTGGTCACCTTTTACTATTTTGCCCTCGTATTCCGACCGTTTTGCCACGACAACCTTAAAATCTTCCTGGGAAGGGCTGAAGGGCCCTTTTGGTAAAAATAACTACTTTATCTTTCTTTGTTCACCTTTTACCATGTTGTCCTTATGTATGGCCATTTTTTTTGTCAAGACAACTTTAAACCTTATAGGGAAGTACCGAAAAGCTGTTTTCGCAAAATAGTCATCTTATCTAGTTTTGTGTGATTATATTTGCCGATTCATCCTTTGAACCTTTCTCGGGAGTATCGAAGGGTTGTTTTTGTAAAATAGCCATTTTGTTTATTTTGTCTATATTTATTATTCTGTCCCTATGTTTGGCCCTTTTTGTCGATACATCCTTTAAGCCTTCTGTGGAACTATCAAAGGGTCATTTTCGTAATAATAACCATTTTTCCTACTTTTTCCATTTCACTTTTTGTGTCCGATAATTTCAAAAAAATAAATTAATAATAATTATAATGAAAAATAGATTGAGTCATAAATTGTCTTTAAAAAAAATCAAATCAGAATTTGCATATAGTTTAGGTAAGTTCTGCCCCTTTTATTCTATTCTTAGGTTCACCATGAATTCTCTACAAAGAAGTAGTCAGAAAAGGGTAAGGGATGAGACACCTCCTTTGTTCTTGATCAGAGATAAGACCCCGAGTACTTTTTGCAATTGGTGGGGTAGTTTTGCTACATGGGAACGAAATCAAGTATTTAAGCACCTCAAGTTCCTCACAAACGTCATGGGAATTAAGCCTAACAGAGATTTAATCGAGGCTCTAGTGGGTTTTTGGGACCCCATGAACAATGTCTTCAGGTTCAAAGATTGTGAAATGACGCCTACATTGGAAGAATTAGGTGGGTTTACCAGATTAGGGAGAGGCCTTCATGGAAAAAAGCCTGATGCTCTGAGAAAAGTAGGTGTGAACAACTTTTTGAAAAATTTATGACTCCATCGAATTCTAATGGGTGCATAGACGAAGGTTGGGTTCCGTTGGAATATTTCTATGACAGATTTGGGGATGAGAAAGGGTTTGAGAACTTCTTGGGCACATAATTCTTCAACCAATTGAGTTACGACGCATGTAGGGAGTTGAGAATCTTCGCGTTCATGATATCATTTCGGGGGACCATGGTCTTTCCAGAGCATGGTGGGCGCATTGAAATTTGATTGGCTGTAGTAGTCTCATATTTGCAAAGTAGCGAGGATCATACCATTCTTCCCATGATTCTGGGAGATATTTTTCGAGGTTTGACCCGTTGCCAAGAGGGTAAAGATTACTTCGAGGGATGCAACATTCTTATGCAGATGTGGTTCATAGAGAACCTTTATCATCATCCGATAGCAGTAAATTTTGAGCAAGCTGATTTTGAGCAGGAAAAGGCTTAGTGGGCACAAGAGAGGGGAACACTCAAAGCTCGAATTAGACAGAAAAATTGATCACTGCAGCTCAACAACAAGAAGAATGAGAATCTCAGTTCAAGGTGGTCCGTGATCATGAGCGCATAGGTTTTGCTCCATTAATATAAGGTCTGAGGGATCAAATAGGGGGAGTTGAGTCAAGAAAGGAGCGCCAGATCGTAGAGTTTGAAATAGAAAGACATCACTACCAAAGTATGATCAATCGGTTGGATGGAGAGTCACTAGAAATTCGGTGCCAGAGAGATATGGCCTTGGAGCGCGAGCATGATGTGCTGGATTTAACTGAGACCCGCGGTCACTGAAATCAAGAGTTGCATTTGGCTGAGGAACATATTAAGGGAAAGATCCTCGAGGTAGCCACACACACCTCCCAAGAATGCATGAGTTTCTAGGGAATGATGTCTGAGCGGTTTGCAGAAGTACCAATAAACGTCGCCCGTCACATATCTGCAAACATAGAGAGGATGTATCGTGATGTTGGGGGGTCAGCCGCAGGAATAAGTGCCTTGACTACAATGATGTCGTTGGATTCTCCCGCAAAGATCAGAGTCTCTTTTACTTGGAAGTCCATTTTGATTGTTCATTTGTTGTCATTGAGTCTGTAAGAGTCTTTTGGTGTGTTGAGTCTTGTTGTTTTGCCTTTTATCTTAAAAAGTCTATTTTTGAGTCGAGTCTAGTCTTGTTTGGATGTTCGTCTTTATGTAATTTTTGTTTTTGGGTCTTGTATTTAAAAAAATAGAAGTTGAAAATCAACAAAAAGATTTTGTTTTAGAAAAATTCAAAAATGAACCAAAATGATTTAGTTGACTTTGTTCATCGAGGAAGCTTGCACTTTCATGCAAGTCGTTGTGGATCCCAAACGCCTCCTCCTATACTCTCAGGAAGCTAATCTCACTCACGAATGAAGCATTCAAAACAATGACTCGAGGAAGACTCGCTCTTTACTCTCAAACGAATGCCATAATTCCGGCTCTAAGTACCATATGTTTGCCCCTCATGTAGATTACCACTAATGTAAGCTTTCTCGGCTTGTAATCATGTAGGGCTTTTTCGGCATGTAATGAAGGCTTTTTTATTAAGGAGGGTCATATCGGATTGGAATCAGTTCATCTTTCCTTTAGCACTTCATATTCTCTTGTTGGCTCATACTTTGATGACTCTTTGAGTCATTTTCTTTTTCATTATATATATATATATATATATATATAAATTGGTCATGTCCTTGAACTATGTAATTATTTGATTCATGCGGCGACATGATACGTAGGCAACCTCCAACAGGTTCGATCGAAATATTTTTCAATGACTCTAAAATGAGGGACCAAAATGATACGAGTGAAAGGAAAGAGAAAAAAGAGAAATAGAGAGAGAATAAAAAAATATATAAGAGCGTGAATAAGGAAAAGCCTTATAAGCCAGAATGCAATATGAAGCTTTCCAAAAACATGTTAGAGATGGTGATAATTTTAGGAGCATATAATATTTATGTGTGATTCGTATCTGTAAAAATTGTAACCCTAACACGTTTGTTGCCTCTTATATATAAGCTTAAGGTGGTTGGTTTGTGGTAAAACTGGAAACACATCATTATTTCACCAGATTTAAGGGAAAGGTAGAAATGGATAACAATGATGAGATCGAGATGGTCAGTGACGACCCCCAGGGTCAGCCAGTTGAGCAAGAGTCATAGGAAGTAGGAAGATTGAAACAACAACTGTCTGATGTGTATCAGGCTTGGGTCTACGGTCAGCCTCCGCCTCAAGTACCCTCAGAAGGAATTTCCACCATACCGCTGGCTACTCAACCACCGCTCCATGAAACGAGCGATCATATTCTACCACCAGGATATGTGCCAAACTACAACTTCCATGCCGCTCCTGGTACCTGTAATATGCGACCTCCAGCTGCACCGGTCAGGAACACCCCTCTTGTCGTGTATGGCGCGCTGGTACATACAATCCTGCCACCACTTCCTGTGACGAGGCCAATCAATGAGCCACCATCGTTTTCTTATGATGGCCAATACTACTCTCCAAATATAGATTTCAGGGTCTCGGCTCCATACAATGTGACTCCTCAGTACGAGTCACTAGTGGAAAATGAAAAGTCTTCCAAGACGGGTAAGCCATATGAGATATTCGGGAAAATGAAAAGTCTTGAACAAAATATAAAGAACATACAAGGACTAGGTGGTCACAAAAGTGTTTTATTTAGTGATCTATGCATGTTTCCTCACATCCATTTTCCACCAGGGTTCAAGAACCCAAAATTTTAGAAATATGATGGACACGGCGACCCTATCGCCCACTTGAAAAGGTACTGCAACCAGCTGAGGGGTGCAGGAGGAAAAGAAGAATTGTTGATGGCTTATTTTGGGGAAAGTCTGGTGGGAGTAGCCTCTGAATGGTTCATTGACCAAGATATCTCTCACTGGAATGCTTGGGATGACATGGCCCAGGCCTTCGTCAAACAATTTCAGTACAACATTGATAGTGCGCCAGATCGTAATTCCCTGTCCAATATGAAGAAAAAGCCGACCGAAAGCTTTAGGGAGTATGCTATCAAGTGGAGGGAGCAAGCAGCTAGAGGTAACCATGAGTTGATCACTGTTTTTCTATAGGCTCAAGAGCCTGATTATTTCCAAGACATGATGTCCGCAATGGGCAGACCTTTTATAGAAGCAATCAAGATAGGGGAAATGATCGAAAATGGCCTCAAGATTGGAAGAATTGTAAGTCAAGCTTCTCTCAAAGCTACCACTCAGGCGATCCAAAATGGGTCGGGAAGTTTGGAAAATAGAAAGAAAAGAGATGAAGGGTCCATGATGACTTCGGGATCTAGGGAAGTACAAAGAGGGGCATCACACCCTTATGTGCAAGTTCAGTAGGGGAAATCAAGTTACCCTCAATATTATTATCCCCCGCCAATTCCTCAATATTCTATGGGCTCACCACAGTATGTAGTGTTTAATACTCAATCTTATGCTCGGCTCTCAATCAACAGGTACAAGCACCAGCTCCAAGGATCCCCCGATCTCAGAAGCAAAATTATCGGGCACCCTACAATGCTCGTCCCAGGTAAGATTATGGTCGAGAGCAGAGGCCGATGGAAAAATTCACTCCATTGGTTGAATCATACTCTAGTCTGTTCCATAAGTTGAAGCAAATAGGAATGATTGGATGCATCACTCCCCACCATATGCATCCCGATTCACATAGATTTCAAGCAAATGCTAGATGTGAATATCATTCAGGTGCCCTGAGGCATAAAACTGATGACTGCTAGACTCTAAAAAGAGCCATAGAAAGACTCATTGCTGAAAAATTGATTGTAGTGACAAATGGTGAGGACCCTCCTAATGTGACCAACAACCCATTTCCAGCACACAATGATGTTCACTTTGTGGGAATGATTAGCCGAGATCAAGAATAGAAGCCGGTTGGTCGAGTAGAAATGATAGTGGGAACGATTCAAGAAGGAACAGGTCTGGAAGAAAGTCCAAGTCGAGATATGACATTGATAGTGAAAGGCACCCAGAGCTCAGAGAAGGCGACTTTATTTGTTTCAAAAATATCGAGGTTGGAAGTCCGCTCCAAAGTTGCAAGCCCAAAGTTGTATGTCCTTGGAGGCCACCCAATCACAAGGTAGAATCAGGGCGGTACGGAGGGTATAACAGGGGCGATCATAATCAAGCCTGCCATATAACCTAGTGTGACAAACACGAAAATCATTCCTTGGAATTACAATAAAATTGTGATGACCTGCAAAGGCAAGGAAATCATAGAAGAAGTGGGGGAAACTAGAGGTTTTACTCGATCGGGGAGGTGTTACTCTCCAGAAGAGTTGAGGAAAGCCATGAAAATCAGAGAAGGACAAATTCCAATAAAGAAACCAATCACTGAAGAAGAGGCAAAAGAGTTTTTGAAAAAGATGAAAGTCCAAGATTACTCAATCATTGACCAGCTGAGAAAGACTCCTGCCCAAATCTTTCTACTATCTCTGCTAATACATTCGGAAGGGCATGCCCGTGTACTAATCAAGATCCTGAATGAGGCACATGTCTCAGAGAAGACCACAGTGAATCAATTAGAAAAGATGGCCAACAGATTTTTTGAGGTGAACAAAATCTCCTTTATTGATGATAAACTTCCCGAGGAGGGAGCCGGGCACAATAGGGATTTGCACCAAATTGTCAAATTTGAGGGGCAATATGTAAAGCGAGTCATGGTTGATGGAGGCTCGAGTGTAGATGTATGCCCTCTCTCTACCTTGCAAAGCATCAAGACCAATAGGGCCCGAGTTGTGCCATCCACTTTGCATCAGAGGCTCAAATTCGAACATGAAGAGCAAGAAATTATTGTTCACGCGGAAGACGAGTCGTCCATTTATAAATACCCATTAATCCCCTGCATTGAGGCCAAGGAAGGGTATGAGTCCATTGTCTATCAGGCTTTTGAAGTGGTTGTTGTGTACTATCTTGAGGAAGGAAATCCCATTCTGCATCCTTGTCTTTCCGCCACATCTGTAATGGTGGCTGCACTTATGCTGAGATATAATTATGAACTAGGAAAAGGCTTGGGGACATCATTGCAAGGAATTTCGGAGCCTATCCCTCACATTTTCTACACTTTTGTCAAGTTACGAGTCCAAGAGGGTCAAAATTCCTTGGCGCATGCAAACATTAATGAAATTTTCCATGGCCTCAGCCAGATGTTTTCTGAAGTGAATATGATCCAGGCTGGTGAAGGAAATAGTCATTTTGATATGAAACTAATTAGCCCAGGCACCATGCTCAACAACTGTGAAGCAATTCCTCTCCCCACAAGGAAGGAGTCTTGGTAGTTTGCTTTTGCAGCTTCTTTTTTGTACTTTGGGTTACTTTCAGGGTTGTAATCCAAACATCTCAGTATGATTGTTTTGTTTTGATGTTAACCATTCTATCCTTTCAAATTCAATGAAATGCAGTTTAGTTTTGTATCTTTTCCTTTTCCTAATTCCTGTCATTTTGTTTCCGTTTCAGTTTTGTTAATGCCGGCTTTAATAACATGACATGCATGAAAAATTCACGCTCAGGTCTTAAAAAACTGTCTAATTTTGAAATAATGCATCAAGAGGTTGAATATGACGAAGATGAGGCTGTTGAGGAAATAACAAGAGAGTTGGAACAATTTAAAAATAAGCCTAAGCCTAACCTCAATGAAACTGAGTCCATTAATATCAAAAGTCATGAAGAGGTTAGAGAAACAAAGATAAGCATTCACAATGAACAAAAAACCAGAGATGACTTGATTTAACTTTTATTTGAATACAAAGATGTATTTTCTTGGTCTTATGATCGTATGGCAGGTTTAAGTGCTGATCTAGTTGTTCATAAGCTTCCCACATATCCTGATTTTTCACCAGTCCAACAAAGGCAACAAAAATTTAAAACGGACACGAGTGACAAAATCAAAGAGAAAATAATGAAGCAGCTGAGTGCCAATGTGGTCAGAGTTGTCTGATACACCACCTGGGTGGCAAATGTTGTGCCATTGCCAAAGAAAGATGGAAAAACCAGAGTCTGTGTTGACTATAGGGACCTGAACAAAGCAAGTCCAAAGGATAATTTTCCTTTACCAAACATCCACATTGTTGTAGATAATTGTGCAAAGCATGAGATACAATCACCCGTGGATTGCGATGCTGGGTACCACCAGATTCTAATGGAAGAGGATGATGTAGAAAAGACCTCTTTCACCACTCCATGGGGTACCTATTGTTACATGGTCATACCATCTGGTTTGAAGAATGTAGGGGCAATTTACATGAGGGCAAAGACCACCATTTTTCACGACATGATGCACAAAGAGATTGAATTATATTTCGATGATGACATCATAAAATCAAAGACACAGGTTGATCACGTGCGCGATTTGAAAATTTCTCTGAACAGTTTTGAAGGTATGACCTTAAGGTTAATCCAGCCAAGTGTGCATTTAGGGTTCTATCTGGAAAACTCCTCAATTTTATAGTCAGCTAGAGAGGCATCGAAGTGGATCCATCTAAGATAAAGTCCGTTCAAGATTTCTCACCCCTGAAGAACTAAAAGGAAGTCATGAGCTTTCTCATGAGGTTGAAATACATCAGTAGGTTCATTACTCACCTCACAACCACGTGCGAGACTATCTTTAAGTTGCTGAAAAAGGATGATGCTATCAAGTGGACGGACGATTGCCAAAAAGCTTTCGACAGGATCAAAGGTTATCTGTCAAAATCCCATGTACTGGTCCCACCTGAACCTGGTAGGCCATTATTTTTATATCTATCGGTGATGGATAATTCCTTTGGATATGTTCTGGGGAAACATGATGCAACAGGAAAAAAGGAACATGCAATCTATTATTTGAGCAAGAAGTTTACCAATTATGAGGTTAAGTACACTCTTTTAGAAAGGACATGTTGTGCCTTGACTTAGGTCCCTCAGAAGCTGAGACATTATCTTTTGGCCTACGCTACTTACCTCATATCCATAATGGATCCTCTGAAGTATATCTTCCAAAAGCCAATGCCCACTGGCAGGCTTGCAAAATGGCAAATCTTGCACACAGAGTTCGACATCATCTATGTCATTGACACGACGATAAAAGCATAGGCTTTGGTAGATCATTTGGTAGAGAATCCAAATAATGATGAGTACAGGCCACTTACCACATACTTCCTAGGAGAAGAGGTCAACTCAATAGAGGAAGTAGTTTCAGACGACAACCCTGTATGGAAAATGTATTTTGATGGGGCTGTCAATATCAAAGGAGTTGGGATCGTGGAAATCCTCATCTCACCTATTGGACAGAATTACCCTGCCATGACCAGACTTCGGTTCTTCTGTACCAATAATACAACATAATACGAAGCTTATATCATGGGTTTGAAAATGACCCTCGATCTGGATGTGCATGAACTATTGGTTAGGGGAGATTCTGACATGCTTATCCGGCAAACCAGAGGCTAATGGAAGAATCGAGACATCAAGCTTATTCCATACAAACAATATGTGCAAGACCTGAGCAAAATATTCAAATCCATCGAGTTTAGGTATATTCCCAGGTTTCACAACGAGCTAGTCGATGCCTTGGATACTTTAGCCTCGATTCTCCCTTATGCAGGAAACACTCATATTGATCCACTAGAAATCTAATTTCGGAATCAACACGGTTACTGCAATACAATTGAGACAGAACTAGATGGTGAACCATGGTATCATGACCTAAATTGATTACAAAAAACAAGGGAATACCCAGAGCAAGCCAAGGGAGATCAAAAGAGAACTAAAAGGTGGCTCGCCGGTGGTTTCTTACTGAGTCGGGAAATCTTGTACAAAAGGACCCCATATTTGAACTTGTTGAGATGCATAGATGCCACAGAAGCTGAGTAGATCATGAGTGAAGTACATTCGGGGGTGTGCAAACCTCACATGAATGGATATGTTTTGACGAAGAAGATTTTGCGGGCAGGGTATTATTGGCTCACTATGGAGCGAGATTGCTTCAGTTTTGTTCGCAAGTGTCACCAATTCTAGATTCATGGTGACCTGATTCACTCGCCTCCATCAGAATTTCACCCCATGTCTTCTAATTGGCCTTTCGTTGCTTGGGGAATGGATATTATTGGGATAATCGAGCCAATGGCTTCAAATTCGCATAGGTTCATTTTTCTCGCCGTTGACTACTTCACCAAGTGGGTGAAGGCAGTTACTTTTAAAGTAGTCACCAAGAAAGAAGTGGTAGAATTTTTCATTCCAACATCATCTGTCATTTGATATCCCAAAAACCATTATCACTTGTCACACCTCCTTTTTCACCACCCCCGATTAATGAAGGGTAATAAGGGAGTTTTTCCAATTAAAGTGACATTATTCGATTTCGGGACTATTTATTAATTTCAGAGTCGCCACCCGGATTTTTGACGATGCTCCGGGACACCGTTTTATTTTAAAATCCCAAACTTCTGCGACTAGAAATCCGAGTAAGGAATTCTGTTAACCCGGAAAAGGTGTTAGGCACTCCCAAATTTCGTGGTTCTAGCACGGTCACTTAACTATTAATATTTTGCTTAATTATCTGATTATTTACATATTTTAAACCGATTGTGCTTTTTAGACTTTTTCACTTTTACCCGCTTTCAATATTTATGGAATTATTTTAATACAAGTCACGGTGACGTGCACTTGTTATTTTTGGACACGTTGCAAACTGCACCACATGAAATGTACCCGCGATTTACAACATGTTTATTTTAATTAATATTTTGAGTTAGAGTCGGGGACATGAGTTGTCGCACCCGAGTGTAGATTATATAGTCATGACTATGATCATGACGATTAAAAATGCCTATTTGAGGCGGTATTCAATTATTCTCTAAGTTTTGGAATCTTTATCTAAAAGTGGTATTTTAGCTTACGGGATATGTACATAAACCGCTTTTGATATTTATGGGATTATTTTGAAACAAGTCACGATGTCGTACACTTGTCGTTTTGGTACATGTTGCAAACTGCTCCACATGAAATGCACCCGCAATTTGTGACATGTTTATTTTATTACTATTCGAAGTTATGGTCGAGTCACGTGAAACGCACACTCGAATTGGAATTTATGTATCGTGACCATGCCATGAGAACCGTATCTATGGCCACGATAATTTATTAATCGTGCCTAAAACGAACTAAAAATGTTCAACATTTGTTATTTCGCTACATTCGAGATTATTATTGGTGGCCCAATAGGCTACTAAAGCAAAGACATCCTACGTATTCATAAAGAATAGATCAATTGTTTTGTGAAAGAAGCCAGTGGGATTCTATTCATTCGGGCCCAATTAATTCAAATGGGGGCCAATTCAAACTAGTACCCCATAGCCCAATTAACCCGAACCCACAATCAATTCATACAACAAAACTAAACTCGTCCAATTTAACCATGGACTAGTTTCTCATTAATTCTTTTACCAACATACATGAAGATATCATTAAAGTTTTAACATGCTGAATCGTGCAGCAGCCACACAAAGCATTAGGCAAACATATGATCATGCAGGTGGCTCATTTTACTTGTTCATGGAAGCAGGGCATAAATAGATATTAATCTAATAGAAGTTGAGCCCAATCAAACAGAAACCATTAACGTACAATTAAAACCAGTATTATAGACATTTGGACTCATTAAAAGAGAGGAGATAAGGCTAAGAATGAACCTCAAACTTTCCAATATATTGATAAGCAAATCATCTATGAACTCGATGGAATGCGAAACCAACGCCGTTGACCTCGAAAGGAACCTCGCCAGCAACCTCAAATCCCGGCTGAAATAGTTTTTAGGGCTGCTTTGAGACTGTTTCTCGGTGAAAGCAGTAGCGGCTTGAGTCGCTATTTCCGAATGGTTTTGGTGCTGTTTTAGCAGCACTTTTTGGCTAGTGTTTGACAATGGATTTTCATGGTTAAAAGGTGCGGAAATGGCAAGTCTTCATGGTTGTACTATCGCTGATTTGCAGGTGGTTTTGTGAGCAATTTTGAGCTATTTATTAGAGGTGTTTGCTCCTGCGTTTTTTGGTTTTAGAATGAGAAAAAAAAGGGGAGATCTTTTGATTGTTGTTAGCTTAGCTCTTCCTAGTGAAGAAGATGGCTGTGTGGTTAAGAAGAAGGCAGTTGCGTCCTTCTTCTGTTTTCTCCCTTCACAGATCTATTTTCACGTCGTCCTTCTTTTTGTGAGAATGAGAGAGAGATCAAGACCTGGCTGCCATTTTTTGTTGCTGAAGAAGAAAATCGAAGGTTGCTTTAGTGAGGGTGAGAGTGAAGGCGGCGGAGGCGGGGGTGAGTGGGCGGCTGAGGGAGTATCCTCTAATTTAGGTCTATCTTCTTTGCATATGATTAGGTCTAGATTATATAGAGAAGGGGATTAGGGTTGTAATGTGGGGAATTTGGTTGGGCCTGGGATTTTGGGCCCTCAAATTAGGCCAATTTGAAACAAGGGCAAATTTTATCTTTCAAAAATAGTCATCTTACTACTAATTAAATTTCTTTTATCTAAACGACCTAATTAACATTTTAACTAATTAAATAAACTAATTGATTAACCTAATATATATGTTTTGTGACTTTTTATACTAATCTATTAATTAAAGGGTAATTAATTTCTAAAAATGCGAATTAAACCTAAGATTACATGAAATGAAAAATGTGACAATTTTTATGAATTTTTTATGATTTTAAAATATTAAACATGAATGAAATTCAATTAAATAAAGAGAAATTCCTAAAATTCATTAAAAGTTATTTTTTTGATTATTTTTAGGAGTAATTTCCATGCGGGGCAAAAATTGGGTGTTCACAGCTGCCCCTCTTTGCTCGATAACATGAAGGGTTTTCGGGTAAAGATAAGTGAGAAACCACGAGCATTTTTTTGCCCGTTTGGTACTCCATTTGGAAGCATTTTGAAAAAGGTTTGACCGAACCTTACTTCGGAGGTTGCCTACATATCATCGGCTATAAAGGAATCAGGTCTGTGTAGTTCTGGAAGTTTTGGAGTGATGGAGTGATGAGTTCGAGAGTCGAGCGTGGTTCCGTCTGAGGCTCCAGTTCGCGGTCCCATTATTACATCAAAATCAAAAAGAAAAGACTAACTAAGCCTATCAGCTACGAGTTACATGATTCCTATCTATGAGTCTTCTGAAGCTGGGTCTTGAGTCTTGGTTGGTTCTTCATGCAGATTCTGATCAGAGAATGGACATGCATAGCTTGTGACTTCAATCTATCTCGAGCAGTCCACATCTTTTCTGATTTTGTACTTTGGGGTTCAATTCTTTTCTTTTCTTCTTTTCTTTTATTCTGAATTGAGACGTCTTCTTTTGGTCGTCTCAAATCCATTGTCCTAAATTGTAATCTGCACAAAATCAAAACAAACGAACGAAATTTTCTACCCCAGTTTTCATTAAGAAAATTTCATGAGTTATTGTAATAAAATCTATTCTACTTTATTATTGAAAGCAATGAAAAGCCGGGAATGGTGCACCCGAAGTTATTGTAGACTAGGGAGTGGATACCCTATGCCTAAAGGTAAATCAACTAGGGAGTGGAGACCCTATGTTGAAAAGAAAATTGATAGGTTATGCTGTCGTCAAGAAAAAGATCACCAGGTTATGCCGGTGTCTGCGGAAGGATCAACGGGTTATGACATTGTCAAGAAAGAGATCACCGGGTTATGCCGGTATCTGGGAAAAGGTCAACAGGTTATGCTATTGCCGGAAAAAAGAGATCACTGGGTTGTGCCAGTGTCAGGAAATGATCAACAGGTTATGCTGTTGTCAGGAAAGATCACCAGATTATGCCAGTGTCTGGAAAGGTCAACATGTTATGTCGTTGCCTGGGGAAAAGAGATCACTGGGTTATGCCGGTGTCAGGGAATGAGCAACACGTTATGCTGTTGTCAGGAAGAGATCACCAGGTTATGTCGGTGTCTTGAAATGAAATTCATCGGGTTATGCCGACATCAACTAGGGAATGGAGACCTATGCTGGAAAGAAGACTAGGGAACGGAGACCCTATGTCTAAACTAAAATCAACTAGGGATTGGAGACCCTATGTTGGAAAAGCGACTAGGGCTATGTCTAAAAATAAAACCAACTAGGGAATGGAGACCCTATGTTGAAAAAGCTACTAGGGAGTGGAGACCCTATGTCTAAAATCAACTAGGGAGTGGAGATCCTATGTTGGAAAATCGACTAGGGAGTGGAGACCCTATGTCTAAAAACAAAATCAACTAGAGAATGGAGACCCTATGTTGGCATCAACTAAGGAATGGATTATCCTAGGTTGGAAAAGTGACTAGGGAGTGGAGACCCTATGTCTAAAAATAAAATCAACTAGGGAATGGAGACCCTATGTTGGAAAATGAGACTACTGAATTGTGTATCTACCCTAAAATGAATCAAGAAGGATTTTTTTTTTTGATTTTTTTTTTGGTATCTTAGGAGAAAGATTCATCGGACTAGGTTTTCTTTATATTAAGAAGGATTCATCAGACTAAGACATTTATCCTAGGAGAAAGATTCATCAGACTAAGATTTCGATCCTAGGACAAAGTTCATCAGATTAGGTATTCTATCTTAGGAGAAAGATTCATCAGACTAAGATTTGATCCTAGGAGAAAATTCATCAGACTAGGTTTTCCATCTTAGGAGAAAGATTCATCAGACTAAGATTCGATCCTAGGAGAAAATTCATCAGACTAGGTTTTCCATCTTAGGAGAAAGATTCATCAGACTAAGATTTCGATCCTAGGAGAAAATTCATCAGATTAGGTCTTTTTTTTGTTATCTTAGGAGAAAGATTCATCAGACTAAGATTTCTATCCTAGGAGAAAGTTCACCAGACTAGGTCTTCTATCTTAGGAGAAAGATTCATCAGACTAAGATTTCTGTCCTAGGAGAAAGCTCATCAGACTAGGTCTTCTATCTTAGGAGAAAGATTCATCGGACTAAGATTTCGATCCTAAGAGAAATTTCATCAGACTAGGTGTTTTGTTTTGTTATCTTAGGAGAAAGATTCATCAGAATAATATTTTGATCCTAGGAGAAAGTTCGTCAGACTAGGTATTCTATCTTAGGAGAAAGATTCATCAGACTAAGATTTTTATTGGGAAAAAATCCATCAGACTAGGACTTTTTATCCTAGGAGGAAAAATGTGAAGAGTAATGGCGACATTTTATGTACACTTGCAAGACAAATAAACGTAAAGATTTGAGAAACTTCCCTTTTTCGGCTCTTCTCTTCTCTTTTTCTTCTTTTTTTCTTTTTTTTTTTCTCTTTTTTTTTTGGGTTTTTGAACCAACTTCCTTGCACTGCTTTGTTCCTGTTTCAAACAAAGAAACTTTCGTCAGTTTTAAAAGTGGTGGTCGGTTTGTGGCCTTGAGTCTTGGGCAGCTTGGCTTTTGCTCAATCAACTTGAATCGGTTTTCAAGAGACTTTTTTGCTCTGCATCAACCCTGATTGTTTCACACCCAGTACCATTTGTATTTGTGGTTCAGTCAGCCTTATCCAACAGGAGATCTTTGCTTATGCGACCTTTTCTGATATCTTGAGGGCTTCTTGCCTTTTGGAGCAATTTGACTGTCAGAGAGAATCACTAGTAATCTTTGCTTGTGCCTAGTAGGCTGACAAGAGTCTTTTTGGGGGGAAACCATTTTCATTTTCATGAACCCTCGAGGCATGTTGACTGTAACAATTGAATGTGCTGGCCAAATTTGCTTTGTGCAACTGAAAGGCTGGTAGCAGATTTTGAAATCTTTTCTTGCTTGTTTTGACAAGGACTGACTCAGAGTGAATGACACAATGATGCAAAGAAACAAGTATTAACAAGCAATGCCCCTGTCGGAAGGACAGAAGGAAGAGTTCTCTTCTTTTTCTTTTCTTTTTTTGTATTTTGCGGTAACTAGCCTTAGTGATCCTGACATGCATTTTGGACTTAACGGTCGATCTATCAAACTAATCCAATCTTTCCTTTACCATTCTTATGACCTTTGAGGTCGGGCTTGTTCGTGCCAATTCTTCGCATAAGCTTCACGACTCACTTTCGGCCAGTGGTTCCCCGAGGGGTTTTCACCAACAAGCCTCTCTCATTTATTTTCTCTATTTACCATCGCCTTACAGTGCCCGTGAGGGTTTTCACTAGTAAGACTCTTTCATTTTCTTTTTCTTTTTCTTTTTCTTTTTCTTTTTCCTTTTTCTTTGGTGAGCAACTTGACAGTGTTTTATGTCGCATGACAACCGTTGCTCATGGCATACTTCTCTTAGAATTGTTGAAGGCATATCAGGAGGTCTTTATTTGGAAGGTTTTTGGATAGGGTTGGAAAGGAGGTCGGCATGAAGGCTCAAAGTAGACTCAAAATGAAGGGTTGTAGGCTTACAACTCTTGGAATCGACTCTTTCAAAAGGGAAGTAAAATTTCTGCCCCAGTTTTAGCTACTGGGGATTTTTCTGGATTTTTTTTTCTTTTCCTTTTGAATCTTATTTGGTTGGACCGAATCGTGTAAGGCTGCCTACGTATCCTATTTTTTAAGTAATCAGGTCTAACGTAGTTCAAACATCTAACCTAACTATTTTTTTTCTTTTCCACATGTTTTTCTTTTTTTTTAATTCATTTCATTTTTCTTTCTTTCTACTTTTTCTTTCTCAAAACAAATTGCCCAAGCTTTTATTTTCTGAGGGCATGGACTTTGACTGTTCTTTCCTTCTCTTTTTTTTTCATTTGAACTTTCTAAGAGTTGTCCCAGTTTGTACTCTTAGGTCATGAACCTTTCTTTTCATTTTTTTTTCAATTTATTTTGGACTTTTGACTCTAAACTTGATTCCAAGAGAGGGTGGTCAAATAAAATAACACAGGCTCAAAAGGGGTAACAAAAGGGTATAAAGTGTTTAGATAGAAGAAAAATGGCCTCCCAGCCTCGAGAACGCCAAAACATATTATCTTTTTGCGATCATAGCATTTATGAACATGTTTATATTCTTGGTGTGTCGTAGTCGAAAGACACTTTTCATTCATTAATGCTAAACTTTTGACCAAACTTCAATTGATTAAACATCCTCAAGCCCAATCTTCACAATGATTTGAAGGTGAATTTTACTCGACCTTAATTCCAAAGTATCTCAAATCTTTATTCATCCTCAAAAGTGTATCTTTCTCACTTATCTCATTCAAGACTAAATCAGTTTTTTAAGATCTGGCCAAAATTTCCGCATGCATGTCATATCACTAAAAGTAGAGAGAAAGAAACTAAACATGGAATGACACAAAAGGACAAATTATATTTCATTGGGTAAAGGATGGAAAGGCTTAACAACAAGACAAACAACCTAAAATCCGAGTTACAACCCTAAAATAACCCGGATAATGAAAATAGCAACAAAACAAACAGACAAGACTGACACAAACAGAACAGAGGGATATAAGGGTTTGACTCAATAAAACAAATAAAAACTGGATCACAACCCTGAAATAACCCAGATAACAGAAAAAACATCAAAACAAGCTACCAAGATTCCTTCCTCGTGAGGAGGGAATGACTTTTCAATTGCTAAGCTTGATATTTAGCCACAAATTTGCTCATCAGAATCATCAGAGCCTTCTCTAATTTCAAAATCATTAACTTCAGTCAGCGAGTTCCCGAGAGGATTCTCATACACCCTGTCACCACGCATCATCCCCACAAAGTGTGAATCATCATGTGTAGGTAAATGATTCTGCGTGATATTGTGGGTGTCACTGTCCATGATCACAATCAGATTTTCCTGGATCATCATTTCTATTTCTCTTTTCATATCCCGATAGCTTTCAACATCGTGCCCCTGGGCATTGGAATGGTATTCACACCTTTTAGAAGGGTCAAAACTTTTTGCACGTGGATCCACATGATTTGGAGGAATATGTGCAATCATGTCATGATGATTTAATTTCTCAAACAAGCTTGCATATGAATCTCCTATTGGTGTAAAATTATCTTTCAACCTTTGTTCCCCTCTATACCCCTTGCTTGGATGCGGGTTGTAGGGAACTGCAAAATTTTATGGAGGCTGGTGGAGATTTTCCGATGCTGGTGCTCGCTTTCTGGGGTGTCTTGGTGACTAGACAACATACTCAGGTGGAGCAAGAGAGTATTGGGGGTTTTGAGGTGGATAGTAGTGCTCAGGGGAATCATCAAAAATCAGACGATGTTGGTCATACTTTCGAGATGTTCTCCTAGGACCTCTTCTCGACCCTGAAAGTCATCATGGTTTCTTCATCCTTATCATTCATGTCGCTGAAATTACCTAACTCAATTTGAACAGCCTGAGTTGCAGCTTTGAGAACTGCTTGGCTTATAATTTTGCCTGTCTTAAGACCATTCTCAACCATTTCTCCCATTTTGATTGCTTCCGAGAAGGATTTGCCAACTACGGACATCATGTTATGAAAATAATCTGGCTCTTGAGCCTGAAGGAAGACAGTGATTAGCTCGTGTTCATCCATGGGTGGCTTAACTCTAGCTGCTTGCTCTCTCCATTTAATGGCATATTCCCTGAAACATTCAGTTGGTTTCTTCTTCAGGTTTGAAAGGGAAATGCGGTCCGGGGTAATGTCGATGTTGTATTGGAACTGTTTGAAAAAGTCCTGGGCCATGTCATCCCAGACATACCAACGAGATGTGTCTTGATCAGTAAACCATTCAGAGGCTACCCCCTAAGGCTTTCCCCAAAATAAGCCATTAGAAATTCTTCATTTCTTCCTGCACCTCTTAGTTGATTGCAATACCTTTTTAGGTGGGCTATGGGATCTCTATGTCCATCATACTTTTCAAATTTGGGAGTCTTGAAACCAAGTGGCAAACGAACATCGGGGCACATACATAGATCCTTCAAGGCAATACTCTTCTGACCTGCCAACCCTTGCATGTTTTTCAACTGTTGTTCTAAGCTATTCACTCTTTTGATCATTTCTTCATGTGCTGTATTTTGGATAGGCTTCTCAATATTTGCAGGAAGATCAAATAGGTACGAATGGTACCCAGGAGAGTGGTATTGTTCTTGCTGGATAGTAAATTGTAACTCATGAGTTTTCTTCTGTACCACTGTTGGCTGTGGCACAGTGAAGACAGGCATAACAACATCGATTGTCTGATTGGTTGTCAATGGCACACTTTGGGAGTGTGCAACAAAAGTTTCAGTTGTAGTTGTACAGTTGGGATAAGGACTGACCCAAGTGGATAGGATTGCTCAGGCATTGAGGCCGGAATGGTAGTAGTCGAGACGAATGTGAACTCTGGGAAACCATGAATAGAAAAAGGCGGTTCTTGGCCATTGACCCATGCTTGACGCATTTCAGTCACTTGCTGTTTCAGTATTCTCTTTTCCTCAACCACAGTAGACTCTTGTCGAATCTTCTTATCCTGAGTCTCTTGAGCACTCATAACAGCTTCGGTGTCAGTTGTCATTTTTCCCTTGGATTTTGCGTTGTCATCTTACCACAAACCGACCACCTCAAACTTTCTTCACAATTCAAAACAAAAGACACGTTAGAATGGACTCAGTCGGTCCTTATTATCATTTTTTTTCTTCACTTCTTTTTTTTTCAAAATCATTGATCGAACCTGATCTGGGTTGCCTACGTATCATGACGCCGCATGAATCAAATCTTGCGTAGTTCGGGAAGATCAGGAATAAAGGAAATAAGCTAACTCTTTTTTTGAATTTTTGAATTTTTCTTAATTTCTGAAAGAAAGACTTATAAAGAAGAAAGAAAATATTTTTTGATTTCGATTCCTTTTTTTTATTTTTTGGAATTTCGAAAGAAAAACTTCTAAAGAAGAAAGAAAATATTTTTTGGATTTTTGGACCTTTATGTTAAATTATGAAAGACTTCTAAAGAAAATATTTTTTGAATCTTGAATTTTCTTTTCAATTTCTGAAAGAAAAACTTCTAAAGATGAATGAAAATACTTTTGAATTTTTAGAAGAAACTAAAAGACAATATTTTTGTATTTTTTAAAAATTGGGGCCTAAAAGAAGACTTTATATAGAAGGAAGTAAAGGAAATATTTTTGGAATTTATTTTTGAAAATTGTGGAAAATAAAAAAAAGTAGAAAATATTTTTTTTTGGGGATTTTGATTTGATTTGTCTTCTTTTTTCGAATGAAAGACTCTTACAAAGGAAATATTTTTGGATTCTAAAACTCTTTTTTTAAATGTTTTATTTGTTTGAAATTTCCTAAGAAAAGACTCCTAAAGAAGGAATTAAAGGAAAATATTTTTGGATTTTTAATAAAACTTGGCGAATCAAAGAAAGACTTTTCTAAAGAAGGAAGGAAAGAAAAATATCTTTGGATTTTTTAAAAATTGAGGAAAATAAAAAGGTAGAAAAATATTTTTTGGGGATTTTTTTTTAAAGTTGGGGGCCGGAACCGATGAGGTTTGCCTAGGTATCTCACATCCGGTGAGAATCAGACCCGCGTAGTTCTGCCAGTTTTGACGGAACCGGGAAACATGACTTTTGAGAACATTCAATTATTTTGTTTCTTATTTATAGACAGAGTTTCATATTTCGAATAACTACCTCGCACTCTTGGTTTTTCTGTTTGCTTTTATTTTTAGCTGGTCAACACACAAGCCGAAACAAATAAATGCATACGTAGCAGGTAAGATGCATCTGGATAGTCTTTCATTTTGGGTACACCTGTCCTAGACGGACCCAATCCCTGTGTTGAGTCTCCTAAGTCAAATGCACATAATGCAAATAAGCGTTCCTACTAGGGATCCAGCATGGGGCTATGTTATTCTAAGTTTAAATCCTGGGGTTTATTGTTCTAGACCTGACTTACCCGAGCGGACAACTCGAGCCGAGGGGGGGGGGGCAGCGTACCGGGAATACATAAGCTTCACCGGCTTTGCAACTTGTCCGAACCTCGTTCTAAAATTTATATATGACTCTAACAGAAAATAAGAAACACGAAGTGCACACTTCCCAGATGATTTAGAAGACTCAGAGAGAAGAGGGTTTCAGCACAATTTATATACAATTCAGATAATATCAAAGCGGTAAAAAGCGGCATTTAGCACATTACGCTCAAACACGTAAAAATCAGACAATCATGAAAGCCAATCATAACAGTTATTCTAAGCTCGAATTCTGAGCCCTTAACTAGAAGTTCTGGGTTCTTAATCTCCAGCAGAGTCGCCAGAGCTGTCACACCTCCTTTTTCACCACCCTCGATTAATGAAGGGTAATAAGGGAGTTTTTCTAATTAAAGTGACATTATTCTATTTTGGAACTATTTATTAATTTCAGAGTCGCCACCCGGATTTTTGACGATGCTCCGGGACACTATTTTATTTTAAAATCCCAAACCGAGGAAATTTTGAATCTGTTTTAATTTGTCTGCGACCAGAAATCCGAGTAAGGAATTCTGTTAACCCGGGAGAAGGTTTTAGGCACTCCCGAATTCCATGGTTTCTAGCACGGTCGCTTAACTATTAATATTTGGCTTAATTATCTGATTATTTACATATTTTAAACCTATTGTGCTTTTTAGACTTTTTCACTTTTAGCCGCTTTCAATATTTATGGAATTATTTTAATACAAGTCACGGTGACGTGTACTTGTTATTTTTGGACACGTTGCAAACTGCACCACATGAAATGTACCCACGATTTACAACATGTTTATTTTAATTAATGTTTTGAGTTAGAGTCGGGGACATGAGTTGCCGCACCCGAGTGTAGATTATATAGTCATGACTATGATCATGACGATTAAAAATGCCTATTTGAGGCGGTATTCAGTTATTCTCTAAGTTTTGGAATCTTTATCTAAAAGTGGTATTTTAGCTTACGGGTTATCTACATAAACCGCTTTTGATATTTATGGGATTATTTTGAAACAATTCACGATGTCGTACACTTGTCGTTTTGGTACATGTTGCAAACCGCGCCACATGAAATGCACCCGCAATTTGTGACATGTTTATTTTATTACTATTCGAAGTTATGGTCGAGTCAGGTGAAATGCACACTCGAATTGGGATTTATGTATCGTGACCATGCTATGGGAACTGTATCTATGGCCACGATAATTTATTAATCGCGCCTAAAACAAACTACAAATGTTCAAGATTTGTTATTTCGCTACATTCGAGATTATTATTGGTGGCCCAATAGGCTACTAAAGCAAAGACATCCTACGTATTCATAAAGAATAGATCAATTGTTTTGTGAAAGAAGCTAGTGGGATTCCATTCATTCGGGCCCAATTAATTCAAATGGGGGCCAATTCAAACTAGTATCCCATAGCCCAATTAACTCGAACCCACAAGCCATTCATACAACAAAACTAAACTCGTCCAATTTAACCATGGTACTAGTTTCTCATTAATTCTTTTACCAACATACATGAAAATATCATTAAAGGTTTAACATGCTGAATCGTGAAGCAGCCATACAAAGCATTAGGCAAACATATGATCATGCAGGTGGCTCATTTTACTTGTTCATGGAAGCAAGGCATAAATAAATATTAATCTAATAGAAGTTGACCCCAATCAAACAGAAACCATTAACGTACAATTAAAACCAGTATTATAGACATTTGGACTCATTAAAAGAGAGGAGATAAGGCTAAGAATGAACCTCAAACTTTCCAATATATTGATAAGAAAATCATCTATGAACTCGATGGAATGCGAAACCAACGCCGTCGACCTCGAAAGGAACCTCGCCAGCAACCTCAAATCCCGGCTGAAATGGTTTTTAGGGCTGCTTTGAGACTATTTCTCGGTGAAAGCAGTAGCGGCTTGAGCCGCTGTTTCCGAATGGTTTTGATGCTGTTTTAGCAGCACTTTTTGGCTAGTGTTTGACATCGGATTTTCGTGGTTAAAAAGTGCGGAAATGGCCAGTCTTCATGGTTGTTATGTCACTGATTTGCAGGTGGTTTTGTGAGCAATTTTGAGTTATTTCTCAGAGGTGTTTGCTCCTGTGTTTTTTGGTTTCAGAATGAGAAAAAAAGAGAGGAGATCTTTTGATTGTTGTTAGCTTAGCTCTTCCTAGTGAAGAAGATGACTGTGTGGTTAAGAAGAAGAAGAAGAAGGCAGTTGCGTCCTTTACTGTTTTCTCCTTTCACAGATCTATTTTCACGTCCCCCTTCTTTTTATGAGAATGAGAGAGAGAGATCAAGACCTGGCTGCCATTTTTTGTTTCTGAAGAAGAAAATCGAAGGCTGCTTTAGTGAGGGTGAGAGTGAAGGCGGCAGAAGCGGGGGTGAGTGGGCGGCTGAGAGAGTATCCTCTAATTTAGGTCTATCTTCTTTTTATATGATTAGGTCTAGATTATATAGAGGAGGGGATTAGGGTTGTAATGTGAGAAATATGGTTGGGCCTGGGATTTTGGGCCCTCCAATTAGATCAATTTGAAACAAGGGCAAATTTTATCTTTCAAAAATAGTCATCTTACTACTAATTAAATTTCTTTTATCTAAACGACCTAATTAACATTTTAACTAATTAAATAAACTAATTGATTGAGCTAATGTATATTTTTTGTGACTTTTTATATTAATCTATTAATTAAAGGGTAATTAACTTCTGAAAATGCAAATTAAACCTAAGATTACATGAAATGAAAAATGTGACAATTTTTATGAATTTTTTATGATTTTAAAATATTAAACATGAATGAAATGCAATTAAATAAAGAGAAATTCCTAAAATTCATTAAAAGTTATTTTTTTGATTATTTTTAGGAGTACTTTCCATGTGGGGCAAAAATTGGGTGTTCATAGCTGCCCCTCTTTGCTCGAGAACATGAAGGGTTTTCGGGAAAATATAAGTGAGCAACCACGAGTTTTTTTTTTGAGTTATTGAACTACGTCCGACCTGATTCTGAAAGGATACATCGACAGCCTTACCCTGGGTTCTGTCCCATCAGAACAAAAATCCATATTCCTAATACTCCAAAACTGGAGCAGAAGTTTGTTTTATTTTACAATTTTTCCTATAAAAACGGTTACAAAAGTTATAATTCAGTTCAAGTTTCTTTTCGCCTTTTTACTATTAGGAATTTCTGATCGATCTTTGAGAATGTTTGAAGTCCCCATGCCAAGGGCATTGGCCGACCTTCCGCATATAGTATCTTAGTAAAAAAAAATGAAATAAATAAGAGAGTCTTATCGGTGAAAACCCGTATGGGCACTGTAAGGCGACGCTGAGTAGAGAAATGAGAGAGTCTTATTGGTGAAAACCTAGATGGGAACCATAAGGCGACGATGAGTAGAGAAATGAGATCCCGCAAAGGGATTTACTAGCCAAATAAGGGTCTTCGATACTCCATCATGAGCACAACTAAAATAATTTCAAGATGAACATTTGCGACAGATTTTGAGAATCAGACAGCTCAGACGGATTAGGCGTCCAGTCTGAAATGCATGTAATGATTCATCGAAGTCGGTGCATACTTCCAGATAAGTCTCCCTATTCCTTTCCCCGAAAGAGACACCTTTTGTTTAAGCAGAGTTCTTTTTCACTTTCAATTATTCTTCTATTTATTCCCATAATTTTTCTTTGAGTCCCTTTTTGTTTAATCTTGCATCAAAAGCGAAGCAATGGAATGGCTGCAAAACTGGCTACAGTTTTCCCGTAATATCAAACACAATTTGGGGAATATATGGCATTGACGAAGGCAGAAACCATCTATGATCTCATTTGATAAGGTGAACAAACTGTCTCAAATAAACAGAAAAGGTCGCCTAACCAAGAGCTGCTTCATGAGAAAAGTTGATAAACACTATGGACACAAACTCGTACTAGGTGCAAGACAACTGAGGTTGATTTTCAAGGGAAAAATTGCCTTGCCTTAGGGATAAGGTTTAGCAGCACCATGGACTGTCACGCCCCGTTTTCTCATGAAATCGGGCTTTGACATGTTACAAATCTTTTGGATAGGAGATGAGGTGTTAAAAGAAAATAAGAGTCGCCACCTAATGGGTTTTAAGGTGCGTTAAGGCACTTATTATGCAGATAACTCTGTTTGACTAGTCAACGCCACCAAAGATCGGGTAAGGGCTCAAATTACCTCAAAGAGAAGGTGTTAGGCACTCATCGAGGTCCACAACTGTGGGTCCCGGCTGAACTTAAAACAATGTGGATTATAATTAGGCAAGATAAACAAAGAGGGTAAGGTTCAAAGGAATTTATTGAGAAGTAAGGATTATAAGGATATAACTATTAAATCTATATTAGATTATTAGACGAATAAAGAAGGGGGGGCTACGTTTTTTAGCCTAAAGGATCACCTCGTGCAACATAAATTATACTTTGTAACTCCCTTGAGGTAAGGGGTTACTCATATTATTCAGCGGGCACATGCTATCATCTCCTGCTACCCGATTACTATGTTTAAGTTGTTTACTAAAGCACTTCTAATTCAATTCTAAGTCGGACCCTATGCGTGCACTACTCGTCCCATGCCTATGGTCTAGGAGGCATTGGACCTTCAATTAGGTCGTTCCAGACTTTACTTAGGCTGCTCAAAATGTTAACAGCTAGGCAACACACAAAACACATAGGACTTCATATAAGGGCAGTTGAGGGATCAAGTTAGCCTCCACACTTAGACACTAAATTCCCGCAAAACAGGTTCTTATATTAGGCAGTTTCAGAACTGAAGCTAATTGATAATCACTAAGCCCTAAAGTCATGGTTTCTATGTGACCTTGGATTCAAACGCGCATGCATAACATTACTACTTTTAGTTGCAGTGGGCCATCTGCTGTTAGTGCCCATTTTAGATACTAATTTTAGAAAAAGTGATAGGCACGATATCTAATGGAATAACTAACAAATGAGAATAGTTTTTAGAAATCAAACCTTGACAAGGGGATAAATAATACTAAGCGAGTGACAGTATCTTATAGGTAGGATCTCTAATGATTGACAATCGAATGATGATAAAACATTACCTATATGAGGAGGTTATCTAGGCGGATCCATAACGATAATAGTAGCTAATTGATTAATTAAGGTTCTATAGACATGCTTTCTAGGTGAAAATCAATAGAACATAAGCTAGTGGAATCCCATAGGCATGGTATCTAATGAACATGAAGAGGTCATGAAAATTGGAAGAATTTTTACTTCCTATAGGAATGTTGTCTAGTAACACACAACTGTAGTCATAAGAATAAATGAAGCATTTGAACTCATGCTTTGATGTTAGACGAGTAGTGTGTGTGTGAGTTTCCTAAAGGCATGGTTTCTACCAGTGGAAGTTAAATGGCATATTGGGCATGTTTTCTACCCTTGCATGCAAATAGTAGAGTATACCCGTTCCCCAATTTGACTAATACCCCCAATTGTTTATTACAAAGTTATTACATACCCAATGATGAATGTAATTACAAAACTATACAAGAACTAATAGTAGGCCCACAGCAGGCCCAAAAGGAAATACCCAGCTTTGCTTGGGCCTGCAACAACTCTCATAGCATACCCAGATTTCCAATCAGGGAACTAGATTCATCAACACGTCCTAGAAACCATAGAGGAACACAAGCCAAACCAAATAGCCATAGATTGACCGTATTACCAAGACATTGAATCACTTAAACCAACCATTTTACATATTCAGTAGACAGTAGGAACAAGGGAACTGAACGTCAAAGATATTCAGGTTTCAGTAGTAAAGAGAGTGACTAAAAGACCCCAAATCCTAGTGTATCAAAGTTCACGAGGGTCTCAAATGGACCCCGAGCAGTGCTCACACTAGGGAGGTCAGTAGTAAGAGTCTTGGTGGCCTTGGCTTTCAGCCGGCCAAGTTTAGAATAGCATAGGTAACAAATGAGAGGGAGTGGACAATGGTTAAGGGACAGAAGTTGAGGAAATACACTTGTAGTTTAGAAAGCAGACGTAGCAGAGTTGAGAACACAGAATAGTTAATCAAGAAGGTCAACAGAACATAGATGCAAGTTCTACATTTAGCCAAAAAAGTAGCACATTGGCAAAAATGTATTGAAAGATTTAGGGAGAAACTAATTCCCTGAGATTACAACATCAAACAGATAATCCTATTAAGGTGCATATTATCAAACAAGTCTAAGTGGGGTACTAACTTGAAAGATTTTAAGCTTAAAGGTCTGAATTATGCTAAGTATCCATCCCAGTATCAAAATAAAGACATGTTAATTCATTACTAAGTAAAATAGTATCAAACATGGTATGGAAACACAAACTAAGATAACTATTCTAAAGGTTTCAAATAGTTACTAAGGATATAGTATTAATCAAAACAAATACATACTGTGAGACACATTAATAGGGGAACAAATCATAGTTGATTGAAAAGGTCTTAACATAGATTAGAACACATTACATATGTGAGGTATTCATTACATGGATTCAGAACAAAGTAGTAAAGCAAGCTCATGTCAAATAACAAATGTATACTTTCAGGAATCAACATAGTTGTCTAATATGAACTTAAGAGGGTCTAAGTCATTCAGGTGAAGCATGTTCAAATGTCATATCAGAATTGGCAGCTTTTAGGTAAAATAGGATATTAAAGAGGCTCACAACAGATGTAAAACTAACAAAGTTGCATATAGGAGTAGCCTAGAACACATTAGCCAAATTAATTTCAGAGGGTTCAGACCATTCAAGTGAACATATTCAAGTAACATATCTCAGAACTAGCAGTATTAGGTAAAATTAACTGCGTAAAGAGGTTCAAAACAGATGCAAAACTAACAGAGTTGCATAAAAGAGTATCCTAGAACATTTAAAGCCACATATTTCAGAAGTAAGCATATGCAGATCATGAATACATAAGAACGAATTTGTAAAGGCCAAATGACTTACTAGTTAAACGGAAAACAAGAAAGAACAAAATCCCATAGTATTCTGAATATAACCAAAGAACAGAAACCCAGAATATCGATGCGTCAAAGTTCACAAGGGCTTCAAAGGAACCTCGAGTAGTGCTTGCACCAAGAAAAGGTTGAAAAAATCAAATCTCGATGTCCTTGGCTTTCAGCCGCTCAAGAATCAAGGTACAGAACAAGAGAATGGGAGAATGACAGAACAATGGGTCCAATTTTTTAGTGAAAATCTAGCGATTAAGGTCTGAATTAAAAGGGAATGGGGAGGGTTTATATAGTAGTAGAAATTCAGCAAACAAACAAGGAAATATTGTAAAATCAACATAAATAAGAAAATAATATCATGCAGAATCAATAAAAGTCAGATTAGGAAAAAATTAGGTAAACCCTAGTTGATAGAAATTTGAGATTGGCCGGAGATCTTGGCTAATCAGACCCAAAATAGCCTTGCCATGATGCACATGGACGAGATTTTCCCCAGATTCAAGCGATTGAACTTGAATGGACCCATATCTGAGAGATAGTACTTGCCAAGTTTAGGCAAGTACTAAGTGATAGAATAGCCTTACAAGTTGTACCGAGATAAAACGTAAAAGGTAAGGAAGACATGGAAAAAAATCCATGATTGAGACGGATTGGAGAAAATTGAGAGGTTGGCTAGGGTTCCTGAGGAGAGGAGAAGAGAGGATTCAAAGGCGGCGTCTGGGAGGAAATGATAGGGTTTTGGGGCATGTTAGGTTAATTAAAATGGGGGAATGGCTATGGAATGATCAACAACCAGGATTAGAGGAGAAATGGGCGGGTAGAGGAACGGGTCCCGACCAGGTTATAGATAAAAAGGTCATTTGGTCTTGGGTCAGGGGATTGGGCTAAGGATACTGGGCCAATTTTGGTCCAAACATTAGTTTAAATCTGGGCTATTATTTAAATATGCAATATTTATAAAAAATAATTATAAAAATGATTAATAAATAAATAAGAATATTATTTATGCACTAAAATGATTAAAAATAATAACTTAGTATTATAAAAATAAAAAATACTATTTTGACACAAATAATATAAATAAAGAGCAATTATATATGATTGTCGACTATTACTGCAAAATTGTGCAAATAGACTTTAAAATACTAATATAATTATATTAAAATGAAGTAAAATATTTGAATCATGTGTTATAGGTGTAAATAATAACTTTAGGTAGCTAAGTCATCACAAAATGATTTGAAGGGGTAATTAATAATTATTCAAGTAATTTAAGTACATGGAAATCAATTTAAAAACTATAAAAATCATGGTAAATTATAGAAAATGCTCGTATAGATTTATAAACTAAATAATGATGAATTCTTTTTGAAAGTATATATATTATTTGAGAAAATATGAGGGGAAAATTGGGTATCAATAGCTGCCCCTCTTTACCCGAGAATGATGAAAGAGTCGGGTAAACAAATTGATGACCAATTTTGGCCGAATTGAGTAAGAAATGATGTGATTTTAAAATTTGGGGGTTGAAACCTGGTTCATGAGTTGCCTACATATCCTTGGTGTTACGGGAATCAGGTCGTGTGTAGTTCTGGATCCAACGGTGAACGAAGTCGATGCTCTAATGGTCGTATGTTTTGGAAAGGCTTCTTTTGGGTAGGATATTATCGGATAAGCTTATGCGGAGTCATGAATGTGAATTTGAAACGTTATGGATGTATCCAAAGAAAATATCTGAATGGTCATAGAGTAAAAGGCAGGTAATTGATAGTGGTCGGTTATGTTTGAAACAATTGCAGGATGTGAACATTGTGAACGGAAACCGGAGCGAAGATTTCTCCCGTTTGAAGAACGGTTACTTCCTGGATTACCTGCAAAACTTAAAACATGATGCATGAAAATATATATGGGTTATTGCGAGAACTTAAACATGATGCAAATTCCCTTTGGACCATGAAGGTTGTCTTTAGACGGCGAGGATGACGTCCTGAGACCATGATGTCCTGGGCCATGAAGTGTATGGAAAGGGATTCGTAGGCCATGAAATGATGTCCTCGGGCCATGAGGATGGTTCCTCTATACTCTGATGCCTTTGAATAATGATGTGCAATTTTGAGAGATCCTCAGGCCATGGAATGGTGTCTCCCGGCTATGAGGATGATTCCTTCGGACTATGACTCCTTTGGACAAAATGGCAATGTTTCAGCCCATGAAATGCAAAGATATGATTCTTGGTCATATGCGAAGATGAGACAAGACAAGGCTTAGTCTTGTATAAGATGATGTCAGTGCTTAGCCCTAAGTGAACAGAGGATAATGTGAGGTTTTAGATAGCGTAGTGGAGATAGTATTTGATCTTATGCAAGGGCAAGGAAATGCTTAGCCTCACGCAAGAAGAGGGGACAGTGCTTAGTCACATGAAGTTAGGGAGGCAATTCTTAACCTTATGCAATTAGGGAGGCAGTGCTTAGCCTCATGTAGGAAGAGGAGACAACGCTTAGTCTCATACAATTATGGAGGCAGTGCTTAGCCTCATGCAAGAAGAGGAGACAATGCTTAGTTTCATGCAAGGAAGGGAAATGCTTAGACTTATACAATTAGGGAGGAAGTGCTTAGCCTTATACAAAAGAGGATACAATGCTTAGTCTCATGTAATTAGGCAGGCAATGCTTAGCCTCATGCAAGAAGAGCAGACAATGCTTAGCTTCATGCAAGGAAAGGCAATGCTTAGGCTTATGCAATTAGGGAGGCAGTGCTTAGACTCATACAAAAGAGGAGACAATGCTTAGTCTCATGCAAGGAAAGGCAATGCTTAGCCTTATGCAATTAGGGAGGGAGTGCTTAGCCTCACACAAAAGAGGAGACAATGATTAGTCTCATGCAATTAGGAAGGTAATTCTTAGCCTCATGAAGGAAGAGGAGATGGTGCTTAGTCTCGATGCAAGGAAAGCTTTATGCAATTTAGGGAGGCAATGCTTAGCCTTATGCAATTAAGGAGGCAATTCTTAGCCTTATGCAATTAGGGAGGCAATGCTTAGCTTCATGCAGGAGAAAGAGACAATGCTTAGTCTCATGCAGGGAAAGACAGTGCCTAGCCTTATGCAATCAAGGAGGAAATGCTTGGACTCATGATAGAAAACGATGAGTGATAGTGAGAAAGTTGAGTATTTCTTAGCTAGAGATGTTCGTGCTAGATAATTTGTTGTCTTGGAGGCAGTGACTTGATGTATCTGCGAATATCTTTATCGTGCCTGAATCCTAAGAAAAATTGTGAGTTCTGTGGGGAAAGGTCGGTTCATGCTTTCGTCTTCTTTCTTTGTCGTTGCTCCTGTATTGAGATCATGTTTGAGTTACCCTGGCAACATCTGGCTATTATAGAAACAAAGTTTTCGAAAAATATGCTTGCGTCTGCAAAAGTATAGTTGTTTGAAATGTAGTAGCATGTGATATCAAATAATTTAGATGAACTGGAGACTGTCATGCAATTACAGACATTGCAACCTCCCTGCTTTAGAATTTTGAGGGTCCTCCTCAAAATTCTACCCCAGTTTAAGTGCATACTTCTGACAACACATTTTGGTTGTTCCATACATGACGAAGTCGGCTAAACTTGCATTCTTACCCCAGTTTCTGATCATGGGGAAATGAAGATTTTATTAAGAAGTGACCGAACCCACAGGGCTGCTTATGTATACCCTCTTAAACGGGAACCAGGTCAAGCATAGTTCAGTTTCATCAACTGAAGACATGTAAACAATCATAAACATAGTATCTTTTGACTGCATCCGAGTTGATAGGTTTTTGCCAAATCTCTCCGTCCATTTCTGCAAGTATGAGTGCTCCTCCTATTAGTACTCAATGAACCATGTAAGGACCTTTCCAGTTGGGTGAAAACTTCTCTTTGGATTCATCCTGATGTGGGAAGATTCGTTTTAGCACCAATTGTCCCGGTGCGAATTGCCTTGGTTTGACCTTTTTGTTGAAAGCTCTCGCCATTCTGTTCTGGTAGAGTTGACCATGACATACCGCATTCATTCTCTTTCCATCAATGAGAGCCAATTGTTCATACTCTTTCCATCAATTCTCAGCTTCCTGTATGATTCTTAGAGAAGGGATCTCTACTTCGACGGTAATAATCACTTCCGTATTGTAAACCAATAGGTAGGGAGTTTCCCTAGTTGATTTGTGAACCGTGGTACGATACCCAAGCAGAGCAAACGGCAGCTTCTCGTGCCATTCCTTGTAGTTATCTACCATTTTCCTCAGTATCTTCTTGATGTTCTTGTTGACGGCTTCTACAGCTCCATTCATTTGTGGCCTATATGCTGTGGAATTCTTGTGATTGATCTTCAAAGTTTCACATGTAGCCTTCATTAAATCACTATTAAGATTGGCAGTGTTGTAGGTGATGATTGACTCGTGTACTCCCAACCGACAAACCTTACGATCCCGAACAAAATCTGCAACGACCTTCTTAGTTACAGCTTTATAAGATGTGACCTCAACCCACTTTGTGAAATAATCTATGGCCACTAGAATGAACCTATGCCCATTTGAAGCAGCGGGTTCCATTGGACCGATGACATCCATGCCCCAAGCGGAGAAAGGCTAGGGTGCACTTGTTGCATTGAGTTCATTGGGTGACACTCGTATCATATCATCATGTATCTGGCACTGGTGACACTTCTAAACATACTTGATGCAGTCTGTTTCCATAGTCGTCCAGAAATATTCTTCCCTTAGTATTTTCTTAGCTAAGATGAAGCCATTCACATGCAGTCCGTAGTTTCCGGCATGTATTTCCTTAAGTATTTTGGACGCTTCCTTATCCTCGACACACCGTAATAATCCCAAGTCTGGAGTCCTTTTGTATAGGATTCCTCCTCTTTGAATGAAATGGTTGGCTAACCTTCGGAGTGTGTTTCTGAGTATGAGTTGCGTGTTATGAAGGATAAAGTGGCCAATGCATCTGCGAACTCATTCTGAATACTCGGAACATGTTTGAACTCTATCTTCATGAACCTCTTGATCAGCTCTTGTACACAGTACATATATGGCAATATCTTGGTGTTCTTTGTAGCCCATTATCCTAAAACCTGATGCACCAAAAGATCAGAATCTCCAATCACCAGTAACTCCTGAACATTCATGTCAATTGCCAACCTAAGTCCCAAGATGCAAGCCTCATATTCTGCCATATTGTTGGTAGATGGAAACCTGAGTTTTGCAGATACCTGATAGTATTGGCCAATTTCTGATACTAAGACAGCTCCGGTACCTACTCCTTTGAAGTTTGCAGCTCTATCAAAAAATATTCTTCAACCATCATATGCTTCGTTGATATCTTATCCTATGAATGATACCTCTTCATTGGGAAAATACGTTTTCAATGGTTCGTATTCTCCGTCTATAGGATTTTTTGCCAGATGATATGCCAATGCCTGCCCTTTGACTGCCTTCTGAGTTACATAGATAATGTCGAACTCACTGAAAAATATCTTCCATTTTGCTAACTTTCCCGTAGGCATGGGTTTCTGGAAGATGTATTTCAGCGGGTTCATCCTTGATATGAGATATGTGTTGTATGCATAGAAATAATACCTCAACTTTTGAGCTATCCATGTCAAAGTGCAGTAGGTGCTCTCCAGTAAAGAGTACCGGGCTTTATAAGGTGTGAATTTCTTACTCAGATAATATATTGCCTGCTCCTTTCCTCTAGTCTCATCGTGTTGTCCCAGAAAACAACCAAAAGCCCCATCTAGTACGGACAAATAAAGAAGCAAAGGTATTCCTGGTTTTGGTGGGACCACGATAGGTTGTTTAGATAAATACTCCTTGATTTTGTCGAAATCTTTATGACATTCTTCAGTCCAGCTTGTCGCAACATCTTTCTTCAATATTTTTATCTTTCTTCAATATTTTGAAGATTGGCTCATAGATCACGGTTGATTGTGCTATGAAACAGTTGATGTAGTTGAGACACCCTAAGAAACTCATCACATCCTTTTTGCTTTTCGGAGGTGGCAAGTCCTGGATATCTTTGAACTTTGACGGGTCTAATTCAATACCTCAACAACTGATGATGAATCCCAGCAATTTTCTGGCAGGGACTATGAAGGCACACTTTGCAGAATTCAGTTTCAGATTGTACCTTCAAAGCCAATCAAAATATTTCCTCAAGTCTGCTATATGACCTATGCTCCTTCTGGATTTGATGATGACATCATCCACTTATACCTCTATTTCCTTGTGTATCATGTCATGAGAAATGGTTGTCATGGCTCTCATGTAAGTGGCTCCATCATTCTTCAAACCAAATGACATCATTTTATAGCAATACATCCCCTATGATGTGATAAAGGCTATTTTTTCGGCATCCTCTTCATCCATCCAGATCTGATGATACCTCGTGAAGCAATCTACAAAGGACTGGACTTCATGCTTGGCATAGTTTTCGATCAGTATGTGTATATTGGGCAACGGGAAATCATCTTTGGGACTCGCCCTATTTAAATCTCGGTAATCAACACATACTCTAACTTTCCCATCTTTCTTCGGAGCCGGCACAATGTTGTCCAACCAAGTCGGATACTTAACCACTCTAAGAACCTTGGCTTTGATTTGCTTAGTGACTTCCTCTTTTATCTTCAAGCTCATGTCTGGCTTGAATTTTTTGAGTTTCTGTTTTACAGGTGGACGCATGGGATCGGTAGGTAGTTTGTGAGCCAACCAGTCATATCATCATAGGACCATGCAAAGATATCTTCATACTCTTTTAGGAATCAGACATAATCTTCCTTCTCTGATGGTGATAGGTGAATGCTTATACGCGTTTCCTTGATCGTTTCGGAGTCTCCTAAGTTAACTGTCTTAGTCTCGTCTAAATTAGATTTAGGCTTGTTTTCAAAATTTTCCATTTCTCTGACAATTTCATCAGGTATTATATCATCTTTCAGGCCCTCTGAGTCATTATCCTTATGTTGCATTGTGTCATTACATGTCATAGTCATGGGTTCATCGGGATAGATAATAATAATGTTGTAGAGAGAAAATGTAAAGAATAATAATAAATACCAAAATAGTAATGCATTAATAAAACCTTAAAACATCAACAAATACGGCTCGATGACTCGATAAATTATTTAAAAATAAAGCACGTTCAAAACAAAATACTGAAAATGTCTTAGATGCTAAAAATTGCTTTTTTTTCTTAGAAAAAAGAATGATTTATTCTAATTACCAGGCTGCCCAGGAACTCGACGGGCCGGGATGGTGCAACAATCAAATTCTTGAGAACAACTCCTTTCTCCATGATATGAATAGTAAGGTCTTCCTCCTCCTCCTCTTCAACTATCACACTGAAATCCATGTCTTCTTCATCCAGAAATAACTTCCTCATGCCGGCTAAGACTTCATCTTCCTCAGATCCCCACATCATGTCGGCTTGATGAAATGTCTGGTGCAACTGTGGTACTGATTGTTCTAGCAGATAATAAGGAACGCGCCATGGTGGTGACTAATCCTGGTACTCTTGCCAAGTATATTCGTATCCAAGCCCGAAAGTTGTACCATGATGCTTTGGCTGTAATGGTTTGGTGGTCCCTCGGAGATTCTTGCCGAGACCCTTGCCAGGTTCATACCTTGTCCATAGCAGTATGCTTTCTATTTTGTTGCTCCACTATTTGTCCTTTTCAAATGTGTGGACGCGCTCAATGCGATGGTATTTTTCTCCACCCAGCTTCTTCCTATTCTCGATGACTGGAATAGTCCGATTGGTATAAATAGGATTACTCCCATCTCCATGGATGATAACCTCCTGGTGGTTCCATTTAAACTTCACAGCCTGATGTAGAGTAGAAGCCACGGCCCCAGCGACATGTATCTAGGGTCGTCCCAATAATAGATTGTAGGTAACAGATATATCCAGCACTCGAAATTCCACATCAAACCTGGTTGGTCCCATCTGTAGGCTGAGGTTGATATCTCCGATTGTGGCCCTTTGAGAATTGATATCCATCGAACGCCTTCACATTCATGCTTCCTACTCGTATTTTGTGCAAGCCTTTACCCAACCTCTTCAGAGTAGGCGATGGACATAGATTGAGACTTGAACCACCGTCTATCAGGACCCTGGCAATGAACTTATCCTCGAATTGCACTGTGATGTGTAGTGCCTTGTTGTGGCTTAGTCCTTCTAGTGGCAGATCGTCTTCAAAAAAGTGATTTTATGGCTTTCCAGTACCTGACCGACCATGTTGGCCATTTATCCTCTAGTGATATTGGTCGGTACATAAGCTTCACTCAGGACCTTCATCAGGGCATTCCGGTGTGTCTCGGAGCTTTGTAGCAGTGATAAGATGGATATCTGAGCAAAAGTTTTGTTCAAATGGTCAACCACAAAGTATTCTCTTGCTTTCACTTTTCTCCAAAGGTCATCAAGGCCAGTTTCAATGACAGGCGGCTTAGATGCATCTTCTCTACTTGTTCCTCCCAAGTGCTCAGGTGTATAAACCCTGCCAGTTCTAGTCATGCCTTGTGTTGAACGTGTTTCTTCCATTTTCGCCTTTCCTTTCCTTCTTGCTTCTGCAACATGATCCCAAGGTATAGCATTAGACTTATAATATGGTGTGGGTTCTACCATCACAGTGAATGGTGTAGTCACCTCAACTTCAAACGATGTTGGTTCGGTTACCTCGACTTCAAATGGTTCTTGGTTTTGTATCGTAATGGGCGTGAGGGTGACTGGAGATGTTTTAGTATTATCCCCATCCCGAATGAGTCCAATTGACCCCTCCGGATCCACGTCTTCATCGCTCTCTATCACATTCACTCCTTCACCTCTGTGATCTGAGAAAGAATTGTTCCGAACATTAGGTGCAGCTTCTTTTGCCTGTACGACCTTGTTGTTGATCAGTGTCTGAATCTTGTCCTTCAAAGTGCGACACTCATCAATGGTATGGTCGTTCGTGCTCGAGTGATTGGTACATGTCTTGTTTGGGCTAATCCACTAAGAAGAGTTTTCCCTAGCGATGGCACGGATGAGAGTGACATAGCCAACAGCCTTTAGTCTCTCATGCAATTGGTCTATGGGTTCAGCAATTGGAGTGTATTGCCTGGGTGGTTTGCGATCAATGTTTGGTCTTGGTTTTTGGTAATTTTGGCGGGAGGGTGGTGGTTAGTGATAATATGCGGGTTGGGTGTTATAGGTGTGGTAGGTGGAAGCGGGTTGTTGGTATCTGGGGAGGGGGTGAAGGCTGGTATGTGGGTGGAGGTGTTTGGTATATGAGAAAGGACTTTGGACCTTAGGCTACCATCACAGCACCTACCTTTTTCTTCTTCGAGATACCTCCTGATTGCAGAGCTTTATTTGTGGCATGTAGTGCTTCGAAATTTGTCACCATTCCACTCTTAATTCCTTCTTCTATTCTTTCTCCTAGCTTGATGATGTCAGAGAATTTATGGTTTTCAATAACCATCAGCCTTTCATAGTACTGCGGATCTTGAGCTCTGACGAAGAATTTATTTATCTGTTCTTCTTCAAGTGTTGGTCTCACTTTCGCAGCTTCGGATCTCCATCGAGTAGCATACTCGCGGAAGGTTTCTGTTGGTTTCTTTTTGAGATTCTGAATGTAGAAAATGTATGGTGCATTTTCTCTGTTGAACCTGAATCGGTCCATGAAGTCTAACGCCATGCTTACCTAGTTAACCCACTTCTTCGGGTTATGACTGATGTACCAAGACAAGCATCTCATGCGAGGCTTCTTATGAACAACTTCATGCGGATTCATTCATATTTGCCCACTCCTACAAGTTTGTCACAATATGTCCTTAAATGTACCTTCCGATCACCAGTTTCGTCGAACATTTTGAACTTGGGAGGTTTGTAACCCTCCGGCAGTTCCACATCTGGTTAAATGCACAAATCCTCATAATTCAAACCTTCAATTCCCTTACCTCCTTCGACGCTCTGAACCATGCCAGTGAGCTTCTTGAGTTCTTTCACCATATTATTGATGAGCATGTCCTTTTCGGTTGATTCTGGTATATATAGGGTTTGTTGTGGTGTGTGGGGTAATGTCTCAACATATATGGGATTGCTTTCGTGAACTCCGAGAATCTGGGCATAAGAGTGGTCATTGGTTGAGTTTTGAGGATCGGGAGTAGGTTGAGGTGCATTCTGAGGGGTGTGATAAGTAGTTTCTTGTGGGTATTGAGCTGGATGATGATGGTGTTGTTGAGAAGTGAGGACCGGTGGAGAGTTATCATTTATTGATGTGGCGCGGGAGGTTTCGGCAGTGAGTTTTGGTTCTGTGTGTTTTGGGGTGGTGTCGGGTTTTTGTTGGTTGATATCAGGGACGTTTAAGGTGAGTGAAAGATTTACCAAGTTTCGGACCTACTCAAGTTCTCATTGTAACTCCAAGATTTTCTGTTCTAGGCGTAAGACCAATTCGTTCTATGCCGGAGTGCTTTGGCCATCTGAAGTTTCAACATTTTCTGCATTGTCCTTTCTAATATCGCTTAAATCATCCATCTTTCCTTTCCCTTTACTTCTGCTTTTTGGATCACTTGGTGGAGAAGGAGGTAAAGGACCTCTGAAATCTAGTGTGATATATGGATGATGCCAGTATGCACGAACCAATCTTGGGGAATGGGAATAATCAAAAGAAAGAAAAACCAACAAAGATAACCAAGTCAGTAAGGGATATTGAAAGAATGCTTGCAATATTGAACATGCTTTGCAAGATCATGTAATAAATTCGCGTCCAAATTTAGGGGACCTCGTTGTGCCCCAGGTAGGCCTAAGCAACACATAGACTTGGAGAAAATTGATGCCAATAATTGCGTCAGTTCATTAATGCGAAAATGAATCAAATGCTTACTAAATCGATAATAATAAGAAAGTTATTTATGGAATTTTCCTTATTACAATCGAAATCTAGAACTAAGCTAGAAAGTAGTAAAGAACATCATTTATTAATCTACTTGTCCTCAGAAGGACCTTCCCTATGCTTGGATCTCTTAGCTCTATCAATTAAGTTTCCCAGGTCGTGCATATCCAATAGTAGGTAAGCCTTTGCTAGATGCCCTCCCTTATTGCCATCCGTGTTCTGACAATCTGAGAGCCTCTTCCTCATCTTTCCCTCAAGCTCCATCAACCCTTGCTCCAAATATTCCAATCTCTATGTTGATTTAGTAGGAATTTCTCTGCATCCATTGATTGCTTCCATATCCACTTTGTGTTGTTCCAAATGCCTAGCTTCGGACTCGAAGACCTTTTTGTGTAACATCCTATACTTGTGCTTCGACAACGTCATCTATGATTGTGTTTTTCAGATAATTCCAAGCCTGACATCTCCTACTATATAGTCTACCAACCTTGATAGGTATAAATACACATGGTTGGTTGATACCTGTCTGGCTCGATAGTATACTTTTCCACAATGACCTTCTGGTTCCACATATGTTGTGCCTCGAACTTGAATGGAATGACGTCCCATTTAGAATCTGCTTTGTACTAGACTATGTTGGAAACCCGAGGTATAACATGTTTCCTTCCTGCTTGTCTCATTACTCGTATGGGAGCATAAGGATAGATACCCCTAAAATCGATCAGTACTATATGAGTAGTCTCTCTTGACTTGATGATGAACTCACTGCTAGGAATCATTCAAACATCCAATGTACCTTCTCTTCTGTAAGATTGCTGAAGAAACTTACCCAACTCACAACATTTCCAGGTTGTGCAAACATGTCTGGGATAAATGTCATCTTCTTTGGGTGATGGTAAGCTATGTAGTCATTCAACGGTCGACGCAAAAGATCTTGACAATATTCTCCCCTCTAAAAATGTTCTAACAACCAGACTTCCAGTAAAAGATTACAACCTTTGAAGTGCCCGAATCTATGTTTGCACTGATCTAGAGCGCGGTACATTTCAGATAAGATCATGGGGATGATAGTATAGGTTTGTTCCTCGATGCCTTCCATCAAAGTCCTAGCGACCATGGCTAGGCGAGTGTGGATCCTTCCCCCTTTCATTGGAAATATCAACAACCGCAAGAAGCAAACAATTAACACATAAACTCGACAGTTCGTCCAATCCAAGGAAGTAATGGAGAGTTCATCATAATGAAGGCGATATGACTTGATGTGCCCATAACACTCATAAAGGAATTCGAATTGGATGTATGACTTCTTCAAACAAAGAAACTCATCATTTTTCTTGAAACCCAACATTTTTAGAAAACCGCGAGGGGTGCGGTTTTCTTGCACCAATAACCCTAGACTATCCCATGGCAGCTGAGCGAAGCCTCCTATTTCTTCTAGGAGATAGCCATTTTCTTGTCCCAAAACATGGTAGCGGCCTCGATCAATGCCCTATTTGGTTGGATGTCTAGCAAGGACGACAAATTACCAAGGACCCTTCTTACATGATTCTTGTCACAAGGCGCGAGATTTTTCCACCAATCAAGCAGCAAGGGTGGGATGTTTTGACCATGCCGAACCTGGGGACTTCGTGCCTCATTTTCTGCAAGCGAATAAAGTTATCCCTTTCCCCCTCCAGACCTGACTATTTACATAATAATGATCAACATATTGGCACATTTTCTCCAAGTAATGCACATAACATGGTAGTGTCCATTGGGATTGTGGAGATCCCATCGGACTTTGAACAAGGCTTATATTAGCGGGCTATTACGTTACAAACGTCATAACCCATACTAGGTTTAACATGATGCATGTACATTTGATGTTGGTTTAAGGTTTCTAGAATGGTCTAGACTGGTACTCTCAAGCGGAGAATGAGAGGGAAAGGCACGGGACCATCGACTGCACCGCTAATCGACTAGTCTACCGCAAATAAGTCTTTTCGATTTTTAAAGGTAAATTTCGGAAGAGCGCGGACACTCATTAAGTGCAACTGTCACGACCCCAAATCCTAACCGGCCGTGATGGTTCCTATCGTGGAACTAGGCTAGCCGACTACCGCATGTTCGCAATTTCTTTTGAAAATCCCATTCAAATTTCAAGCATTTCATAAAAATATATAGAAAATACTTAATATAATAGGCCAATATTATACAATACTGCCAACCCCAAAACCCGGAGCCAACATGTCATGAGCATCTAGAGAAGTAAGCCAAAATAAACTATTATATACAAAACCTTCGAATCAAAAGCTAAATACAACAAGAAGGGAAAACAAAGATGTTACGGACGCTGGAAAACTACCTTTATATCCCACAATTCCGGCTCCGCTGCGGAATAAAGGCTAATGCTCGATATATGCTCCTGAATCTGGACACAGAGGTGCAGGGAGTAATGTGAGTACGCCAACTCAGTAGTAATGAAAATAAATAAAGACTAAGTAGCAAGGAAACACATAAAATCAATGTCGTCAAGTCACAATATAGACAACCTTACTTTCCAATAGTATAACATAGATATACGAAATCATCATGCCTTAAAATCAAACTTCAGAAAAAGTCCTTTAAAGAAAGCACATTTTTAACAACTTTAAAACAACGGATTTGGTATGCAAATGAATGTAGTAAAATCATAAGTAGCCCCTTGGGCAAAAACGTGTATCATAATCATCCCCTCGGGCATGCCTCACAATCACTCAGCACCTCACAATCACTCAGCACCTCACATTCACTCATGCCTCCCAATCACTCGTCACTCGGGACTCGGTGCGCTCACTGGGGGTGTGTACAGACTCCGGAGGGGCTCCTTCATCCCAAGCGCTAATATCACTCAGCACCTCACCATCACTCTTGGCCCTCGGCCAGACTCGGTAGAACCACTCGAAAGGCCCCTCGGGCGAATTCTTAAAATAGGGTACTCGACCCGAAAACATCATTTTAATGCTCATGTAGTGTAAATCAGGCTGAGTTTCGAAAACCAGTATGCACAATGATGCTGAGTGAAATCGTCAATAAATAGTAAGGAAAACAGCAGTAAAAAAAAGCGCCCAAGGGGTCTAAACAGATCGGCACAAGGCCCCAAACACGCCGTATAGCCCAAATATTTCACAAATCTTTAGAACATAATTTAACATAAGGTTTTGAGTAAATACACAACTCATTAGTTGTCGTGGAGAGGACCTAGTCCAATCCAAAAATCAGGTAGCGCCACATACTAGTCATCCGACATGTGCGCCTTTCTAAAATCAGTGAGAAATATGTAAGCCGGGGTTCCATACCCTCAAGACAAGATTTATAACCATTACTTACCTCTACCGGGCCACAACACTAGTCCGCAATGCTCTTGCCCCTCAAATTGGCTCCCGATTGCTCCGAATCTAGCCAAAACCAGTTTAACATCATCAATCTATAACCAAGGAACACAAACCAACCAAAAACTATCAAATTACACAAAAATCTCGAAATTCGGTCAAACTCGAGCCCCGGGCCCACGTCTCGGAACTCAAAATTTTTTACATCACTAGAAACCTCGTCCTCCCACGATTCCACTCATACCAAAATCATCACAATCGGATCACAATTGCCTACCCAAAACCTAAAAAGAATTTCCAATTCTCCACCCCCTTTTTCCCAACCTTTTCCTACTCAAATCCTTAAATTCCCAAGCCTAATCCGAACAAAATAGCATAGGAACGATGTTAGTAACCAAATAACTTACCTTTATGAAGAATCTTGAGTTTCCCTCTCCAAATCGCCTTCAAAGGACTCCTCCCACATGCAAAATGGTGAAAAATAAGAGAATTTTCGTTGAGGGCCTTTATATACTGTTTCTGCCAGTCATTTCCGCTCCTACGGACCATTAGCCGCACCTGGGGTCCCAGGTGCGCGCCTGCGGAATCTCACTTAACGGATCAATCCCGCACCTGCGGCTTCGCAGGTGCGGCCAAAACATCGCACCTGCGGAAAAATCCCCAGCCTAGCCTTTTCGCACCTGCGCTCCTCCCATCGCGCCTGCGTCTTCCCGACCGTAGGTGCGGTCAACACCAGAACTTTACCACCACCAGCTATTGCTGCAAATTCCCAAGTCCAAAAATCACGCCAGACATCCGAAATCAATCCCGAGCCCCTCGGGGCCCCAACCAAAAATACCAACAGACCCCAGCATTATTTCAACTTAGTCGAGCTTTCGAAACACCAAAAACAACACGAAAACACCAAAATTACATCAAATTCAAGCCTGTGAACTTTGAAACTTCCAAATTTCGCCAACTACGCCGAAACCAACCAAAACACTTCCGATTGACCTGAAATTTTGCAGACGCATCCAAAATGACATTTCAAACCTGCTCCAACTTCCAGAATTCCATTCCGACCTCGATAGCCTATTTTCCACTGCCGACCGAAAATCACCAAAAACTAACTTTCGCCAATTCAAGCCTAATTCTACACCGGACATCACAAAAATATTCTGAACACACTCCTAAGTCCCAAATCAGCTAACAAAGCTATATAAGCCATAAAATCCGCATTCCGAGGTCATTTACCAATAAGTCAACTCTCAGCTGACTTTCTCAACTATTAGGCTACTTTAAAAGGCTAAATGCGTAAATTCTCACCATAACCACTCCGGACAAAACCAACTGACCCAACACATCAAAAACAGGATATCGTTATATAAAAAATGTAGAAATAGGGGAAACGGGGTAAATCTCACGGAATGACCGGCCGGGTCGTTACAAGTATGTTGATAATTGGCACGAGTGGAGTATGATGTGGAGCATGCTTTGTGCCGAGATAATAACACATTGCCAAGTATTTGCATGATAAATATGGAAAAGTAGTAAATACAGTGATAAGGTAAAACATGACATGATAAACATAAGAAAGAAAGACAAAGGAAGAAGTTAGTTCATGGAATATATGCAAGAATGTAGCAAATAAGGGAGTATGGATGGGAGAAGCATGATATAACAATCTTTAAACAAAATAAAGAGCAGACATAGAAAACAATGGTGAACGGGGAAGGGATGTTCATGTCATAACAAATTTAAACAAAAAAAATGGGGAAGGGAAAGGATATGTATTTATAACAAAGAATATAATCCACATATGCCAAGTTCATTATGGTAAGAGCCTAAATGTAAATCCCCAGCAGCGTCGCCATGTGTCGCGCCCCATATTCTCGTGAAAGCGGTGTCACGACCCAAAATCCTAACTCAGGTCATGATGGCGCCCAACACCGGGGGTCAGGCAAGCCAACACCCAATTAACTAAGGATTTTCACATATTTGATTAAACATTCCAACACGTGCCAAGTTTTAAAGTTCAAAATATTAATTTAAAAAGATAATTAGCCAATTTAACCAAAAACAATCATGAAGAGACGTGATCCGATATATATATATATATATATATATATATATATATATACAGACCC
>ML401459.1:3709-31899 GCA_005239525.1 Nicotiana knightiana | reverse complement strand
CCATAATAACTACCACGTGTGTGCCAGGAACTAGTGTCACAAGTCCTACGGGCATACTAACAGAATATACAAAAGATATAATATAACTATCCCACTGTCGGGAAGAAATAGATGGGAATAACAAAAGAAAACCCTATGGTGCTGTCGATGCTCGTCAGGAGAAGCAGCTCACCATGAAGTCAGGTCCAGTCTATACTCAGAATCGAGCTCCAGTCTGATAACCAGATGCACCAGCCTTAGAACCTGTACAATTAAGTACAGAAGCGTAGCATGAGTACATAAACAAATATGTACCCAGTGAGTATCCCGCCTAACCTCGAAGAAGTAGTGACGAGAGGTCGACTTGACACTCACTAAGGTCCAACAAAATAATTAAACAAGATATAATATCACTAATAGGCATATGAGGATGAAAACAGTAAACATTAAAGATAACTGCAATTCAAATAAATACTGGAAGTAAATAAACAATTATTACTTCATTTTCCTTTTTAAAATATCTGCCCCCTCAATATCCATGAAAATTATTAACAATTTAGCATGCGCATACAGGATAAGGACAACCGGCCTGAGCCATCATAATAATCATATATGTGCACTGCCGAGGGTCGAATGGCCCGAACCATAATTTATCTTTCAATCTCGTCGTGGCGTACAGCCCGCTCCCATGAGAGTGGGGGAAATAACACTCCGCTCGCGGAATGTAAATTGCGAAGCGGTCAGATGCACACACAATCCACACAATATTCTTCATAAATTACTTTTTAGANGCGGCCAAAACATCGCACCTGCGGAAAAATCCCCAGCCTAGCCTTTTCGCACCTGCGCTCCTCCCATCGCGCCTGCGTCTTCCCGACCGTAGGTGCGGTCAACACCAGAACTTTACCACCACCAGCTATTGCTGCAAATTCCCAAGTCCAAAAATCACGCCAGACATCCGAAATCAATCCCGAGCCCCTCGGGGCCCCAACCAAAAATACCAACAGACCCCAGCATTATTTCNAATTCTCAAATTCCATGATCTCAGGGAAACAAGCCGCATATAACATTAATTCATCAAGCATATATTACACTTCAAGGAAAAACACAAGGCATGGTATAGGCCTAACTACCCGGACATAACAATAATAGCCGTTACATACGGACTCTCGTCACTTTGTGCATACGTAGCCCCCACAAACATTAGCACATAGTCATTTAAATCACCTAGGAGGACAGTTCCTTCTTACAAGGTTATAAAGGAGACTCACCTCATGTCGAACCTACTCTCCGGGTCAAGAACGCCCGAAACTCCAAACTCGTCACCCAAGGACTCGAAACTAGCCAAAAGTTATACAAATATATCAATTTATACTCAAAAGTATGGAATTCTCCTATTTATTTAGTTATTTCACCTTACTTTGAAAAAAATCCTAAAATACATCATCGGGCCCACACGCTCGTATTCCAAAAAATTTTGAAGGAATCAATTACCCATAGCCTAAGGATCATTAATATATCATTTTTGTGTGATATCATGGAAAATTCCTTGGTAATTCTCCCAATTTTTATAAAACCTAGGTTTTTACTCTAACCCTTGAATTTACACTAATTAATGAGTTAATCTACCTAGGAATCAAACTATTAGACTAAGTTTATGGTAGGAATTACTTACCTCAAAATGGCTAGGTCGTTTGTCTCTCTTGCATGCTCAAAAATCACCCTAAGGAAGAAGAAGAATGCCCAAAAATGGTTTAAGTCATGTCTTAAAAACACACTGCCAAGCTGTGGTTTCGCACCTGTGGCTCAAGGACCGCACCTGTGAGTAAATGCTCGCACCTACGGAAATGGGACAAGGGGTCTGGGCTCACACCTGCGGAACAGAGTCCGCACCAGTGGCTCCGCACCTGCGAGAGGACGGAAGCCCATCTGGGAGTCGCACTTGCGAGGCCGGGATCGTAGGAGCGATTCCGCACCTGCGACTGGGCCCAACCGAGCCCCTGTCCAAATATTCCAACAAGTCCCAAATCATAATACGGACTCGGTCGAGCCTTCGGAACACCCAAAACCACGCTAAAACTCAAAATCACGCCTCAAAACCCCCTAGAATCAAACTTAGGAACTTTAAGTTTCTAGAATTCGCTAACAATGTGCTGAACCGACCTATACTACTCAGAATGACCCTAAATTTTGCGAGCAAGTCATGAATGACATAATGGAACTATTCCCGGTCTCGAAATTCTATTAGGACCTTGATAACACAAAAACACGTCCCAAACCACAATATGAACGTAAGGAAACTCTTACTTCGCTATTTGGCGCTGAAACACTCCCGGGTCATCCAAAACCCATTCCGAACATACGCCCAAGTCTGAAATCATCATACGAAGCTATTGGAACCGTCGAACTCGGGTCCGAGGTTGTTTGCTCAAAATATTGACCGAAGTCAAACTTGGCCTTAAAGGCCAACCTTAAGGAACCAAGTGTTCCTATATCACTTTAAACACTTCCGAATTCCAAACCACTCGTCCCCGCAAGTCATAAATCACAATAAGCTGCTATGGGAAGTTTCATTTAGGGGAATAGGGTCTGACATCGCAAAATGACCAGTTTGGGTCATTACAAGAAGGCTTTGATATGTTACAACTCTTTTGGATAGGAGATGGGGTGTTAAAAGAAAAGAAGAGTCGCCATCTAACGATTGTTAAGGTGCTTTAGGGCACCTATTATGTAGATAACTTTATTTGACTAATCAATGCCACCAAAGATCGGGTAAGGGCTCAAATTACCTCAAAGAGAAGGTGTTAGGCACTCTTCGAGGTCCATAACTGTGGTCCCTGGCCAAACTTAAAACTATGTGGATTAGAATTAGGCAAGAAACAAAGAAGGTAAGGATCAGAGGAATTTATTGAGAAGTGAGTATTACAGGGATATAACTATTAAATCTATGTTAGATGATTAGACGAATAAAGAAAAGAAGGGGAGGTGGGTCCAAAGTTTTTTAGCGTAAATGATCACCCCGTGCAACATAAATAATACTTCGTAACTCCCTTGAGATAGGAGGTTACTCATATTATTCAGCGGGCATAGACTATCATCTCCTGCTACCCGATTACTATGTTTAAGTTGTTTACCTAAAAGCGCTTCTAATTCAATTCTAAGTTGGACCCTACGCGTGCACTACTCGTCCCATGCCTATGGTCCAGAAGGCATTGGACTCTACTTAGGCGGTTCTATACATTACTTAGGCTGCTCAAAATCTTAATAGCTAGGCGACACACAAAACATGTAGGACTTCATATAAGGGCAGTTGAGGGCTCAAGTTAGCCTCCACACTTAGACACCAAATGCACGCAAAACAGGTTCTCATATGAAACATTTGAACTCATGCTTTGATTGTAGACGAGTAGTGTGCGTGTGAGTTTCCTAAAGGCATGGTTTCGACCAGTGGAAGTTAAATGGCATATATAGCAAGTCAAGTAAATCACATGAATCCAATGGGCATGTTTTCTACCCTTGCATGCAAATAGTAGAGTATACACGTTCCCCAATTTCACTAACACCCCAAATTATTTATTACAAAGTTATTACAGACCCAATGATGAATGTAATTAAAAATATATACAAGCACTAACAGTAGGCCCACAACAGGTCCAAAAGGAAATACCCAGAATTTCTTGGGCCTTCAACAACTCTCAAAGCATATCCAGATTTCCAATCAGGGAAATATATTCATCAGCACAACCCAAAAGCCATAGAGGAACTCAAGGCAAACCAAACAGCGGTAGATTGACTGTATTACCCAGACATTGAATCACTTAAACCAACCAGTTTACATATTCAGTAGACAGTATGAATAAGGGAACTGAGCGTCAGAGATATTAATATTTCAGTAGTAAAAAGAGTGACTAAAAGACCCAAAATCCTAGTGTATTAGAGTTCACACGGGTCTCAAATGGACCCCGAGCAATGCTCACACTAGGGAGGTTAGTAGTAAGAGTCTTGGTGGCCTTGGCTTTTAGCCGACCAAGTTCAGAATAGCACGAGTAACAAATGAGAGGCAGTGGACAATGGTTAAGGGACAAAAGTTGAGGAAATACACTTATTGACGTAGCAGAGTTGAGAACAATGAACAGTTAATCAAGAAGGTCAACAAAACTTAGATGCAGGTTCTACATTTAGCCAAAAAAAGTAGCACATTGGCAAAAATATATTGAAAGATTTAGGGAGAAACTAGTTCCGTATGATTACAAGATCAAACAGATTATCCTACTAAGGTGCATATTATCAAACGAGTCTAAGTGGGGTACTAACTCGAAAGATTTCAAGATTAAAGGTCTGAATCATGCTAAGTATCTATCCCAATATCAAAAGAAAGACATGCTAATCCATCACTAAGTAAAACAATATCAAACATGGTATGGCAACACAAACTAAGATAACCATTCTAAAGGTTTCGAACAATTACTAAGGATATAGGATTAACCAAAACAAAGACATAATGTGAGATACATTAATAGGAGAACAAATCATAGTTGATAGAAAATGTCTTAACATAGATTAGAACACATTGCATATGTAAGGTATTCATTATAGGGAGTCAGAAAAAAGTAGTAAAACAAGCTCATGTCAAATAACAAATGTAGACCTTCAGGCATCAACACAGTAGACTAATATGAACTTAAGAGGGTCTAAGTCATTCAGGTGAAGCATGTCCAAATGACATATCAGAATTGGCAAGTTTTAGGTAAAATAGGATACTCAAGAGGATCAAAATAGATGTAAAACTAAAAAAGTTGCATATAGGAGTAGCCTAGAACACATTAGCTAACTGAATTTCAGAGGCTTTAGACTATTCAAGTGAACATATTCAAGTAACACATCTCAAAACTAGCAGTATTATGTAAAATTAACTGCGTAAAGAGGTTCAAAACAGATACAAAACTAACAAAGTTGCATACAAGAGTGGCCCAGAACATTTTAAGCCACAGATATTAGAAGAAAGCATATGTAGATCATGAATACATTAGAACGAAGTTGTAAAGGCCAAATGACTTACCAGTTAAACGGATAATAAGAAAGAACAAAATCCCATAGTATTCTGAATATCAACAAAGAACAGAAACCCAGAATCTCAATGCGTCAAAGTTCTCAAGTTCTTCAAAGGAACCCCGGCAATTTCTCGCACCAAGATAAGGTTGAAAAAATCGAATCCAAGTGGACTTGGCTTTCAGCAGGCCAAGAATCAAAGTACAGAACAAGAGAATGAGAGAATGACAGAACAATAGCTCCAATTTTTTAGTGAAAATCTAGCGATTAAGGTCTGGATTAAAGGAGAATGGGGAGGGTTTATATAGCAGTAGAAATTCGGCAAACAAACAAGGAAATATTGTAAAATCAACATAAATAAGGAAATAATATCTTGTAGAATCAGTAAAAGTCAGATTAGGAAAAAATTAGGTAAAACTTAGTTGACAAAAATCAGAGATTGGCCGGAGGTCATGGCTAATGGGACCCAATATAGCCTTACCATGATGCACATAGACGATATTTTATCCAGATTCAAGCGATTGAAGTTGAACGGACCCAAATCTGAGAGATAGTACTTGCCAAGTTTAGGCAAGTAGTAAGTGATACCATAGCCTTGCAAGTGGTACCGAGATAACTCATAAAAGTTATGAAAATCATGGAAAGAATCCTTGATTGAGACGGATTTGGATAAAATTAAGATGTCGGCTAGGGTTCCTGAGGAGCGGAGAAGAGAGGATTCAAAGGCGGCATCTGGGAGGAAATTATAGGGTTTTGGGGCGGGTTAGGTTAATTAAAATGGGGGAATGGATATGGGTCGTTAATCATTTGAGATCAACGGCCAGGATTAGAGGAGAAGAGGGCGGGTCGCGGAACGGGTCTCGATCGGGTTATAAATAAAGGGGTCGTTTGATCTTGGGCCAGGGGGTTAGGATAAGGATACTAGGCCAATTTTAGTCCAAAAATTAGTTTATATCTAGGCTATATTTAAATATGAAATATTTATCGAAAATAATTTATAAAAATGATTAATAAATAAATAATAATATTATTTATGCACTAAAATGATTAAAAATTATTTTGCATAGTTTTATGGTCCTTCCACTTATTCGTTGTTGTTATTTTCTTTCTGGCATCTTTTGTTATTACATGCCTTTTCTTTTATTTATTTTATGATATTATTGTCTCTCCTGTTGAGCCGAGAGTCTGCCGGAAATAGCCTCCCTACCCTTTTCAGGGTAGGGGTAAGGTCTGCGTACACTCTATTCTCCCCAGACCCCACTAGTGAGATTTTACTGGGTATGTTGTATGTTGTTGTTACTACAATGATTAAAAATAATAAGTTAGTATTATAAAAATATAAAATTCTATTTCGATACGAATAATATAAATAAATAGAATTTATGTATGAATATGGGCTATTACTGCAAAATTGTGCAAATAGCCTTTAAAATACTAATGTAATTACATAAAAATAAAGTAAAATATTTGAAACATGTGTTATAGGTGTAAATAATATTTAGATAACTAAGTCATCACAAAATAATTGTAAGGGGTAATTAATAATTATTCAAGTAATTTAAGTACAGGGAAATCAATTTCAAAACTCTAAAATTCATGGAAAATTATAGAATATGCTCGTATAGATTTGTTAACTAAATAGTGATGAAAAAAATAAAATATTTGAAAGTATATATATTATTTGAGAAAATATGAGGGCAAAATTGGGTATCAACATGGACATCCGAGTATGAAACAGTTAGGGGCAACGACGGAAAATAAGGTCTCCAGGATGCAATACAGAGTATCAGAGCACCTCAGTACCACTGATAGAATCAATTCCTCAACAGTGGAGTGGTCGTGAATTCAAACTACAATATAGCATCAAGGTCACAAACCGACTACCACTTTGAAAACTCACATTTTTTTCTTTGTTTGAAGGAGGAACAAAGCAGTGCAGAATGGCGATTCTCAAAGGACGAATGTCACCAAACGTAAGCTCCTTAAAATCTCCATTTCCTTTTTATTTTCAGCATGCATCACTACTGTTTACACCTCCCACTTTCGTAGCTTAACTCGTGTAGAACGGCTTCGCCTAGGGGGATCCAGCTCATAGTTCCGGGTAAAGTACTCTTCGCTCAGGGTGTTTTATGTAGCTTAACTCAGATAGAACCGTTTCGCCTAGGGGGATCCAGCTCATAGTTCTGGGTAGAAGCACTCTTCGCTTAGGGTGTTTTACGTAGCTTAACTCAGGTAGAATCATTTCGCCTAGGAGGATCTAGATCATAGTTCTGGGTAGAAGTACTCTTCGCTCAAAATGTTTTACGTAACTTAACTCAGATAGAACCGTTTCGCCTAGGGGGATCCAGCTCATAGTTCCGCTCAGGTTGTTTTACGTAACTTAACTCAGGTAGAACCATTTCGCCTTAGGGGATCCAGCTCATAGTTCCGGGTAGAAGTACTCTTCGCTCAGGGTGTTTTACAAAGCTTAACTCAGGTAGAATCCTTTCACCTTGGGGGATCCAACTCATAGTTTCGGGTAGAAGTACTCTTCGCTCAAGATGTTTTACGTAGATTAACTCAGGTAGAACCGTTTTTCCTAGGGGGATCTAGCTCATAGTTTCGGGTAGAAGTACTCTTCACTCAGGTCTTTTTATGTAGCTTAACTCAGGTAGAACCATTTCGCTTAGGGGGATCCAGCTCATAGTTCTGGGTAGAAGCACTCTTCGTTCAGGTTGTTTTACGTAGCTTAACTTAGGTAGAACTTATAACGACCCGACCGGTCGTTTTGAGCTCTAGCACGTCATTCAGCGGTTTGAGGCTGTGAGCAGCTTCATTTTAGGTATTATGACTCGTGGGCGTGGTCGGAATTGAATTTCAGGAAGTTTAGAGTTGGTTTGGAAAGAAAATTCTCATGTTAGAAGCCTTAAGTTGGTGAAATCAACTAAGATTGGAATTTTGAGTAAACGATCTCCGAATCAGGATTTGAAGGTTCCAACAAGTTTGTATGATTATTTCGGACTTGAGTGTATGTGCAGATCGGGTATTGGATAACCCGAGAGCGTTTCAGCGTATATTATGGAAGTTAGCCTTTTAGAAGGATTTCATGAATTTGGGCTTGAAGTGCATATCAATGAGGTTAATGTCCGTTTGGGATTCTGAGTCTGTGAATAGCTCCGTATGGTGATTCTGGAGTTGGGAGCGCGATCAGAAGTGAATTAGGATGTCCGGAGGTCATTTTGAATTCATTTGGTTAAAGATAGAAATTTGAAGGTTTTTGAGAAATCCGACCGGAAGTGAAAGTTTTGAAATCGAGGTCGGAATGCAATTTCGGAAGTTGGAGCAGCTCTGCAATGTTGAATATGACTTGTGCACAAAATTTGAGGTCAATCGGACGTGATTTGATAGGTTTCGGCATCAGATGTAGAAATTTGAAATTCTAAGTTCTTAAAGAATTGGATTTGAGTGCGATTCATGATTTCGGCGCTGTTTGATGTGATTTGAGAGCTCGAGCAAGTCTGTGTCATGTTTTGGGATAGGTTGGTATAATTCGACGGGGTTCCTGGGGCCTCGGGTGGATTCCGGGTGTTTAACGGATCAGAGTTGAAGTTAGAAGAAGGGTTGAACTGCTGTCATCTGGTGCAACCGCACCTGCGAGGCTTTGACCGCAGGTGCGGCCTGGGAGTCGCAGGTGTGAGTGTGGGCTTGTCTTGGCTTGGCAGGGAACCACAGGTGCGATGGAAATTCCGCACCTGCAAAGCCGCAGGTGCGATCTGGCTGGAATTTAAGGAAACCGCAGGTGCGGAGGAAGGACCGCAGGTGCGGAAATGCCTGGGCAGAAGTTTTTAAAAATAGGGTTGAGCCATTTCTCTCTCAATTTTCTTTTGGTTGAGACGATTTTTGGAGAGCTTTTCAAGGGGTATTTCACCAAGCATCAAGAGGTAAGTTGTTCTACTTGTTTCTAAGATTAAATACAAGATCGTGCATGGATTTTTGAGCATGAAATTGGTAGGAAAATTGGGAAACTTTGAAGAAACCTAGAATATGGAAAATTTGGATTTTTGACCACGAATTGAGCATGAATATTGTAACAAATTATATATTTGATTTAGTAAGGCTATGGGTGGAATGTATCTTTGAGAATTTCGGATTCCGGGCACATGGGCGCTAGGGCATTTTAGTCATTTCACTGAGCGGAGTTGGAAAAGTATATAATCTGAATTTGTTGTGAGTATTAGGATGAATTTTCATTGCTTTGTCATTTATGTGGTATTTTCGGAGCGTTGTGCATCCGTTGGGGTCATCGGAAGGGATTGGAAGCCGGTGTTGGAATTTCGGAGCGAGGTAAGTCTCTTTTCTAACTTTGTGAAGGGGAATCGTCCCCCTAGGTGAATTAATTCAGTATATGATATTATATTTGCGGGCTACGTATGCACGAGGTGACGAGAGTTTGTGCGTAGCTACTATTATGCCATGTCCGGGTAGCCTAAGACCCACTAGCGTGCTTTATGTGTGTACCTGTAACCCTGCTTGTAATATTAAACTGCTAATATAACCGAAATCGTGATTGAAACTTTAAAAGACAACTAGAGTTCATATTGTTAACCTTCTAAAAAGAGAATTGTTTTCGCTGTGAATATATGTGTGCCTGGACTGGGTTGTATTATGGAGTGTTACTAAATTGGACAAATGAGTTTCAAAAACAAAAATTTCAAAACCTATATTTCATGCTTCTTTTAATAAAGACTTTACCATTTTCCTGAGAAAGACGGTTTTCTTGATAAAAATACGAATTTATTATGTGGATATGTGTAACCTTGGGTGCCTGAGTCGCTTGAGTGATTCGCGAGCAGGAAGACCCTGTATTTGTGTATGAGTCACATGTATGATTCGCGAGAAGGCTAGCCGTATTATATTGAGAGGTGCACTTTTGGGATGGGCCGGTCGATCCCTCGGCAGTGCACAGAGAGGATTATTATATTGAGAGATGCACTTTTGGAATGGACCAATCGATCCTTCGGCAGTGCATAGAGAGATTGAGATTCGCACTTTTGGGACGGGCCGATCGATCCTTTGTCAGTGCATAGAGAGGTTGAGAGATGCACTTTTGGGACGGGTTGATCGATCCTTCGGCAGTGCATAGAGAGGTTGACTATCTTATGACTCCGGCCGGTTGTCTTACCCTTGTGTGCGCATGACTATTTGGTATTATTCTATTGGTATTGGCTTGACATTTATTTGGGAAAAAGAAAAGTGTACATTGTTGTTTATTCCCAGTGGTTACCTGGATTTCTGTACTTGATATGTACTCGTTGCTCACTATCTTACATGTCTATTTTATTTAATCATATTCTGTCATATGTTGTATTGTCGGACCTTAATAAGAGTCTAATTTTCCCCCTCGTCACTACCTCTCTGAGGTTAGGAAGACAACTTACTGAGTACACGTTTTTTGTACTCATGTTGCACTTGTTGTGCATTTTATTGCACAGGTACTTTCATAGAAATGTGGAGGATTCGGAGACTTAGGCGAGCTGCACCATCCGGAGGTGATCCACGGCTGGCAGAGTCACCTTCATACTGTATTTATTCATTTTTAAATTTTCTTATCCAGTTGTATTTTGGACAGGCTTGAAGTGATTGTATAACTTCTTAGAAATTGCTCATGTACTTGTGACACAGGGTTCTGGGGACGTGTTGGTATTTATTCCATTAAACTGAATTGATGTGTTGTCGTATTTAAGTTTACTAAAATTTGTTTATTTGATTATGAAATGCAGGAAAAGGTAACGATTTCGAAAATGTAAAATCTAGAAAGTTATTTCAATTAATTAATGTTTTGGCTTGCCTGACCTTGTTTCCGGTGCCATCACGACCTTAGGGATTTTGGGTCGTGACAGAACCATTTTGCCGAGGGGGATCCAGCTCATAGTTCCGGGTAGAAATATTCTTCGCTCAGGATGTTTTATGTAGCTTAACTCAGGTAGAACCATTTTTCCTAGGGGGATCCAGCCCATAGTTCCGAGTAGAAATACTTTTCGCTCAGAATGTTTTGCGTAGCTTAACTAAAGTAGAACCTTTTCACCTAGAGGGATTAATCACTTTTCAATAATACAGGGCGCCAACCCCTGGTTCCATTTCCTTCCAATAATACAGGGTACCAATCCCTAGTTACATTCCTTCTTAGTAATACAGGGTGCCAACCCCTGATTACATTCCTTCTCAGTAATACAGGGGGCCAACCTCTGGTTGCATTCCTTCCTAGTGATACAGGGTGCCAACCCTGGTTACATACACTTCTGAGTAATATAGGGTGCCAACCCTGATTACATTCCTTCTTAGTAATACAGGGGCCAACCCCTGGTTACATTCCTTCCTAGTGATACAGGGTGCTAACCCCTAGTTACATACATTTCTCAGTGATAAAGGTTGTCAACCCCTGGTTACATTCCTTCCTAGTGATACAGGGTGACAACCCCTAGTTACATACATTTCCCAGTGATACAGTGATACAGGGTGCCAACCCCTGGTTACATTCCCCTTAGTAATAGGGGCGCCAACCCTTGGTTACATATATTTCTTAGTGATACAGGGTGCCAACCCATGGTTACGTTCCTTTCCAGTATTACAGGGTGCCAACCCCTGGTTACATTCCCTTTTAGTAATATAGGGTACCGTCATCTAATTCCATTTCCTTTGGTAACACAAGGTATTCCCCTCGTGGTTGCATATCCTTACATAGCTAGTTTATACTACTGCCTTTTTCTTAATTTCAACAAATTAGATAGTTTATCGCTTTCTCTAATAACTCACAAAATTTTCCTAGTGCGAAATTAGGGCAGAAAAATTTTGTTCATTTTGTTTGTCTGTGGTGGCTTTGCATGACCTTGTTGTAGAGCACATATTGAGGGGATTAAAGCTTGCAACTTCAGTTCTCAACAGAAGAAAGAAGATTGTTGATCATAAGATAGTTGGAGTTAGTTTCGATGATGTGTCAGCTACTCGGCGTCTCAAGATTCATTTTCTCAATTTCGGATCAGGAAATCAAGCAATCAAGAATGAGCCATAATCGTTTCTTCAAAGAGCATCAAGATCCAATCTAAGGTCAACACAAAAGAGCAAGTCAAGAATCAAGATTTGACTCCAAAAGACATGTAGATAGTAGCTTGCAAGAATATGTAGTTCTTTTTTTTTTCTTTTGATGTAAGCAGTAAGTGCCAGTAACAGCGACAACATCAACAACAACAGTCTTAACTCCAGCGTCCGGTAGTCCCAGCTACCAAAATTTTCAAGAACTACACTGACCTGATTCCTTTACAGTAAAGTATATATATAGGCAACCTCGGAAGCAAGGTTCGGTCACCATTTTTTTAAAAATTCTTTCATCGGAGTGATATGTGAGCATAAATTAGTCATGGCACTTACTTTTCTTTGCACAAAAGTACTTCATGTTCTCGAGCAAAGAGGGGCAGTTATAAAAGCCTAATTTTGGCTCTTTTCTTTCTTCTTTTATGTTTATTATGTGTAGGTTTTAAGGTTTGGTTATAATTTAATTAAAAAGGTTAAAAGAGTTTGGGTTAAGTTGCATTTTTAATCGGATTAGGCCAAAATTTTAGAACAAATCAATGCCCAACTACGTCGTTTCATTTAATGAATTAGAGAATAAATCTCATCCATCTATAGCCCTTTGATCAACGACCATCATTTGATCTCCTCCTAGGTATTTAAGACCTAGAGGGGTCAAAACTTGCCCCCTATTTCCCCATTTTTCTTCTCTTATCTCCACTCTTTCCTCTCTCATCTCTCTTCTCCCCTCCCACCCACCCCCCAGGCCCACTGCCTAAACTCTAGCACCGTCGGCCGAAAATCACCTCACGGCTGTGGCGCATCTCCAAACCACCCTAGAACTTCACCACTTATTCCGCTCAACCTCCTCTCCATGAATCTGAACCCCAAATCCCCATAACCCCTCTTAATCTCCGCAAATCTACCAAAATCGGAAAAACCCTAGCCTCTTTTGTCCCCAAATTGATAAAGTTCCATGCCCCATTTTCATATAAAACTTGTATATACATGTATGCCTTGCTTGGTTCTATCTCTTTGAGTTAGTTTCAAGTTCAAACTCTGGCGACCATAATTCCAGCATCCACCGCCGCCTCTGCCACCACCACGGCTTCTCTGTCTTAGTTTTTTCTGACCCAAAGGCACTAGTTTCATTTTTTCAAGATGCCAGAATCTATTTATTTAGCGTCTGACAAAAAGAAACATGCACCTCGGGGTCGGACAGTCACCACTTGACATCCCCAATATCGTCTCTTTTACTGATTCGACGCCGAATGTCTCAAAATTTGGTATAAACTCGAACTCGAAATCTTTATTCCATGTTTCTGATTTTTGTTTCACCATTGTTCCATCATAGTTCTTTTAGTGTATATTTTGCTAGTGATCATTTGATACTCGTCTTTGTTGATTACAATCGTTTGTCTTACTAGTAACATGTTTGTGTTTTACTTTAAGTCGTTAAGTTTGAATTAAGTTTTTTGATTTTACTTTCTTTTTAACTACTAAGTTCTATTAAGCCTTCACTAGTCAATACTTGTATTTGCTTAATCCTTAAGTTATTGTTCTCTTTGATTGATTAATAGTTCAATGTTAAGGTTTAGTTATATGTTTGTGGTATTTTAACGAAGTTCTAGTTATATGTTTTGGTTTGAAGCAAAATGGGTTTGGTATTAATTGGCTTAAAGCTGAAGTTAGCTGAGTTGATCGAGATTTAGGGTACAAAGTAGCTTACTTTTTAGTACTAGAGCGGCTGACAGTACATTTTCCTCCATATTTTTGTCACTTTAGTTGGTTTGGACTGCCCTTTCCCTTTGGACAGTCATTGGAAAGACTTTTAGCACACAAAAGTATATCTTTTGGGCAGGTATTTGGTAGCAAAAGTTAGTCCTTTGGACAGACTTTTGGTAAACCAAAATCTATCCAAAGGTGCTTACTTTTCCTACTTAAATGAGTCTCCTCTCACTCACTTGGACTACCTTATATATATTGAAAGATCTTTTCTACTCTAAAAAGAAAGACACAACTTAAGAATTGAACATCCAAAAGCGAGCTGAAATTTGAGAGTTGTTGAGTGAGTATTCAGAAAGCAAATATTGTCCAAAAGAGGGTCTCTTAAGTCAGTTTACTTAGTTCTTTCCTTGTTAAAAGTTTCTGAATATTTTTCTTTAGTTCGTCGATAATTCTGGTTTGTGTCTCGGGTCAAAACTTTTTGATTTGCTGCTGGTTGTTGCTGTTTTTGATTGTCATTGTTGCTGAAATTTCCGCTTTATTCATCACTGATCTTAGCTCTTTTTTAATATTATCCAGGTATTCCCTCATATGCTATGCTACTGTAATATTTGGTTTAAGAAATGAATAAACATGAAGCTATTTGATTTCTCTTTAGTTTGTTAGGAGTTAATAAACTTGAAAGTATTATGTTTCTTGCATGGTTTTGGGTATGTAAGCATGCTTAATGAATCTTTGTAGTTGTATTCACGATCAAACTGTTCTGATGTTCGGATTCACGATTACTTTGTGTTTGTGAGGAATCACTTTGTTAATCTAAGGAAGGTTATCATGTTCTTCAATATTGAGTTGTTACTGTAGTTTTTATTTCCAAAGCTTTGAATGTACTGTTCCATTTCTTTCTGGGCTGCAAATACACAGAGTATAAAAGATTTCTTGGTAGATTGTATTTGTGCTTAAATAGGTTTGGCTCAAAGTTGGATCCTTATTCATGTGTGGAAGTCAGTGGTGATTTAGATGTTCTATGCCTCACGTTTCAGCTTACTTAAACTTTTCTATAAAAGAAACAATGGCTATTGAAAGGAAAAAGTATTAGAATAAGTGGAACTTATTATTTTATCTATGAGGCAATCTACTGCTTTGTTCTTAATTTCACAAATTTGAAGTTCAATTTTATTCACAAATTTGAAGTTCTTTAGTTTAGTTGTAGATGTTAGTTATGTATTTGGATCATTAATTCTGAATATAGTGGCTATGGGAATAGGGTTTCATTTAGTTGAAATCATTTAAGATCCAAGGTGTTTATTTGTGAGATTTTGTTAGTTTTCTCAAATGTAGTAAATTCTTAAAAGGTGATTAATTAGTTTTCTCAAATGTAGTAAATTCTTAAAAGTACTACAAATAATTGATTATACTGATTTCGGATTTGCTTGCGAGGCGCAATTATGATAAGTTAATTAATTTTATTTTCGATCACGCATTCGCTTGCATAGCGTGGTTATGACAGCGTAATCTTATCCAAATATATTTTAAATAATAATTCTAATAATCAAAAAATAAAAGCGGATAGGTAAAACATGATAATTCAATAAAACACAGTTTGTCCAAATCTAATATAAGCCAAATGTAGCCAATAAAGCGACCGCACTAGAACCGTGGGACTCGAGGAATGCCTTACACCTTTTTCCTTGTCAACAGAATTTCTTACCCAGGATTTGTTTTCGTAGACCAATACTAATAGAGTCAACCCTTCCTTTGACTAGGGATTCAAATAAAAGATGACTTGGAACACCCCAAAAATCAATGCCAAGTGGCGAAGCTGTAAATAAAATAATCCCTACTCAAGTTTGTCACTTTAATTTGAAAAACCGTTTAACCCACAATCCACACACATATCTTCTTTGGGGGTAGAAAAGGGGTGTGACAGTAAGAGAGGTGGTAGACTTCGTAATCGTGGTTCCTCTTTCCATGACAGGGCTGCTAAACCTTCTTCTCTAAACCTAGGGCTCCTTTAACCCATAGATCTTCTTCTAGGAATAGAAAAATTAAATGAAGCGGTGTGAGAACCCACAGTTGCAGAGATTGTTCCTTAGGAATTTTCTTTTATAAGTGATTGCAAATCCATGAGAAATCAAGCTTTATCTATAGCCTCCCTTAATCCTGCTGACCTTTATCCAACTTTAATTACTACCGGTCTTATCTCCCCAGTTCAAAGAGAATGTTATTAGAAACCAGATTTCCCAGTCCAATTCCCCGGTTCCAACCAGAGAATTACTTTATACCAAGCTTGTTATTCCTTGGTTTACACTTACCCTTTTACTTTAGGGTTCAACCACCTATTGACCCAGTGATCATTGAATTTTGTAGTTATTTCAACGTGTGCCTTGGACAAATTGACCCCATTGTTTGGAGGGTTGTTGCATGCCTTCGTTATTTATCAGATCTAGTTTTTATGCCTTTAACTTTCTGACACTTTCTCATCTTTACTCTCCTAAACTATTTCGTGAAGGAGTTTTTTCTCTTGTGGCTAGAAGTAAGAGAGTACTGGTTAGCCCTAAAGATGACAGGGACCGTGGTTGTTGACGCACCCTCTTTTTCTCGTGAATTCGGGTTTCGACATGTGACAACTCTTTTAAGGAGGTATTAAAAGAGGAGAGTCGCCACCTAACGATTTTTAAGGTGCGTTAAGGCACCTATTTGCAAATGACTCTAGTTTAACTAGTCTATATCATCAAAGATCGGGTAAGGGCTCAAGTTATCTCGAAGAGACGGTGTTAGGCACTCCTCGAGGTCCACAACTGTGGGTCCCGCCAAACTTAAATTATATGGATTAGTCTATGTGATCAAGTAAGCAAAGAGAGCACAAAATCAAAGAATTTTATTATAAAAGATCTTGAATAGGGAGATACAACTATTTTTTATTCTAATAGAAAAGAAAGAAAAATGGGGTGGGGGGTTCTAAGTTTTTTTAGCCTAAAGGATCACTCCGTGCAACATAAATAATATTTCGTAACTCCCTTGAGATAGGGTGTTACTCATATTATTCAGCGGTCACAGACTATCATCTCCTGCTACCCGATTACTATGTTAAAGTTGTTTACCTAAGAGCGCTCTAATTCAATTCTAAGTCGTGCACTACCCGTCCTATACCTATGTTCCAGGAGGTTTTGGACCTCTATTTGGATGGTTCTAGACCTTATCTAGGCTGTTCAAAAATGCAAAAGGCGACAAACAAAACATATAGAGACTTCACATAAAAGCAATTAAAGGCTCACATTGACCTCCACACTTAAACAGCAAACGTACGCAAACACGTGTCAATTAGGAATCTGCAGAATCCAGAATCTTAAACCTATATACATGTTTTCTAGGCGATCAAAATATGCAGGCAATTTCAGATGCAGGATATTGCTTATAGATAGAATTATGCAGGTATTACGAGTTGATAATTGAAAGTTTTAAGTTATCAATCTTACATGTGTTATGCCTAGGTGATCTACAAAGTTGGGTATAATAGAATCTATTTGAAAATGACTCTGGTTTATCAAGTTTACATCACCAAAGATCGGGTAAGGGCTCAAGTTACCTCGAAGAGGAAGTGTTAGGCACTCCTCGAGGTCCAACATTGTGGGTTTCGGCCGAACTTAAATTATATGGATTAGTCTATGTGATCAAGTAAGCAAAGAAAGCACAAAATCTAAGAATTTTATTATAAAAGATCTTGAATAGGGAGATACAACTATTTTTTATTCTAATAGAAAAGAAAGAAAAATGGGGGGAGGGGGTCCTAAGTTTTTTTAGCCTAAAGGATCACCCCGTGCAACATAAATAATCTTTCGTAACTCTCTTGAGACAGGGTGTTACTCATATTATTCAGCGGTCACAGACTATCATCTCCTGCTACCCGATTATTATGTTAAAGTTGTTTACCTAAGAGCGCTCTAATTGAATTCTAAGGCGTGCACTACCCGTCCTATACCTATGTTCCAGTAGGTTTTGGACCTCTATTTGGGTGGTTCTAGACCTTATCTAGGCTCCTCAAAAATGCAAAACTAGGCGACAAACAAAACATATAGAGACTTCACATAAAAGCATAAAGGCTCACATTGACCTCCACACTTAAGCAGCAAATGTACGCAAACACATATGTCAATTAGGAATCTGCAGAATCTAGAATCTTAAACATATAGACATGTTTTCTAGGAGATCAAAGTATGTAAGCAATTTTAGATGCAGGATATTGCTTATAGACAGAATTATGCAGGTATTACGAGCTGATTATTGAAAGGTTTAAGTTATCAATCTAACATGTGTTATGCCTAGGTGATCTATGCAGTTGGGTATAATAGAATCTGCTGGGAAGACTCCCAGAATTATCTAGGTTTTCCTAATAGTGACGCTCAGGAAAATAGTGTTTGAGTAGGCTAGTATTAACCAACTAACGAGCAATTATTTCCTATAGGAAGGATCTCTAATAGTTGACATTTAAAACTAGTTTTATTGTTATACTTAGTCCAATAAACAAGATTTCTAGTGAACAATGCGATACAATAGCAAATGAAGTGATCAAAATCCTAAAGGCATGATTTCTAGTGATCAACTGAAGTGAATTGAAGGAAAGTTCATTGACATTTGTTCCTGTAGGCAGGTTTTCTTATAAAACGTAGCAACAAGAATAATTGCAGCATTTGAATTCTTATTTTCTAGCAGATAATGTGTGTGTGTGTGTGTGTGTGTGTGTTTCTTCTAATGTTATGCTTTCTACAGTGCACAAGTAATCGAACAACACATATAGCAAATAAATTACCAAGCCTTATAGGCATGTTATCTACATACTTTGCATGTAAATATTAAATTTTACCCATTTCCCCTTTTTACTAACACCCCAATTGTTTATACAGAAGATTATTACAGGCCCAATAATGAGTAAAAATAAAAATGTCACACAAAAGTGATAATAGTCCTACAACAGGCCCAAAATAAAAATACCCAGCATTGTCTGGGCATTCAGTAACTCTTACACAGCATACCCAGGCCTCTAATATGGGCCATATCTGTCACACAACTCCAGAATCCTTAAAGGAACCCAAAGTCAATTTATTCAACCATAGCACCAAGTTTTGAATCACTTGAACCGACCAGCACATAATAGCAAGAAAAGGTTGAGTGGATAGTTTAAGATTTTGGGAATGACTAAGGACCAAGACCTAGTGTGCCAGAGTTCACAAGGGTCTCAATTGGACCCCGAGTAGTGCTCACACTAGGGTGGTCAATAATAGAACCTAGGTAGACTTGGCTTTCAGCTGGCTAAGAATGAGAACTTAAGAGAGCATAGATGACAAGTGAAGGATAGTAACCAAGGTTGAGAGACAACAACTGAGGGAATACAAATGTAGTCTAGTTGAACACATAGAGCAAATTATTAAACAAGTCTTAGGGCTTATAACAGACTTCGCAAAGACTCATCAGAACAAGGCAACATCTAGTGCATAAGTAGTCATACATTAGCAGAGCAGGTTTGCAGGATTGGTGACAATAGCATACACGACTTCAGAATAAAGGAAGAGGTCCAAATTATGCTAAGTGTAAGTCCTAATGTTATGAAATAGTCATGCTAATTTGGAAATAGGGTAGCATTTAGACATAAAAAAAAAAGATTACAACTACTGGTGTATCAGTGAGGGGTTTAAACATGCTAAAGGACATACTGATAGAGAGAAGGGTCAAAACATGTTAGATGGGCAAGCTATCCCACAGAAATTCAGAATATGATGGGAAACAAACTTATGCCATGCAGCGGGTGTACACATTCAATCCTTTGAACTCAATCAACTAGTCGACTAAAACAGGTACAAGTTATGTAAGTAAAGCACATTCAAGTAACAAGATTGATAGCAAAAAAGAATAATTAAACACCAGAAGATGCTAACAAGTGCAAGGATCCCAAGCAGTAGTAATTCTTAACTTATGGACTAGTCAGATTTGGAAAATATTTACTTAATAGAACCAGGTTTAGACATGCTTGATTCTAAAGTTAAAGAGACCTAAAATTTTGAAGAAAGAAAACAGAATTGCATACAAAACAGCCCAGAACACATATTAAACTAACGAACTTCAGGAGTGAAATATGTGCAAATCATAGATACATAGGAATGAAATTGCAAAGTCTAGTAACTCACCAGTTAAGCGAAGAACAATAAAGAATAAACTTCCACAGAAAACTCAGAATCCCAATGCGTCAAAGTTCCCCAAGAGTTTCGATGAACTCAGGACAATGCTCACACCAAGAACAGGTCAAGTAACTAGGTATTAATGGCCTTGGCTTTCAGCCAGCCAATGCAGAATACAGAGCAAGAGAGTAGCAAACCCCAGTTTTTAATGAAGAGAATTGATTTTTAGACCCTCTTAAAGGGGACTGGGAAGGGGTTTATATAGTGACATAAATTGAATGAACAAATAAGGAAAATAACTGATTAAAAATAAATAAGGAAAGAAATCAATTAAACATGGGTGAAAAAAGGTAAAATCTCGCATGCAAATCAGTAGAGCAATAGGAAAGGAAGAAATATCAAACTCCAAACCCTAGTTAGGAATTTAAACGCAAAATCGACCAACCGGTATGAGTAATCCAGTTTCTCTTTGCGTATATAGACGAGATACTATTCAAATCCCCAAGATTGGGTTGATTCCCATCTGATATAGAGGTGGTATTTGCCAAAATTTGGCAAATACCTAAGGAACACCATAACCGTGTGACCAATAGAAAAGGAGCTCATATATGGTAAGCAAATAACGGTCAAATCCCATTATTAGTGGGATTAGGAGTGGGAATCAAGGGGAGGCGGCTAGGGTTCGTCAAAAGAAAGAAGGGGAGATTGAGAGAATTTAGGGGCAGCGGGTTAAGAGGGAATGGGATTAGGGTTTAGGGTTGGATAATTTAAAAGGGCAGGTTGATTGTGGGCCGTTGATCTTAAAGATCAATGGTCAGGATTTTAAAGAGGGATTGGGGCGGGTTAAGTAAACCGGTATGGGTTGTGGGTTGCTGGTGTTGGGCTAGGGATTATTGGGCCAAAGATTTGGGTTTCGTACGAAAATTAGTTAAGACATCGGGCCAGCTCTTTTAAATAGAAACTAAAGGAAAATAATTTAATAAAATAGCTAAATAAATATATAAAAATGCTACTTATGCAAATTAATACTTGAAACAATAATAGGAGACAAAAAAGATAAAATATTATTATGACCCTAAATGAAATGTCAATTGCAATAAGAAAGCAAAATATAGGCTATTATTGCAAATTTACGCGAATAGCTAAAAATACAATTGTAATTATATATATAAATGAGGTGAAAATATTTCACAAATGTATTAGGGATGCAAATAATAATGTTTAAGTGATTAAGTCATCACAAATAATTTAAAAGTGTAATTACTAAATTTTTATGTAAATTAATGCAAGAAAATTAATTTAAAAGCTCTAAAAGTATGGAAAATTATAAGAAATGCTTGTGTAAATCTTGTATATTAAATAGTAATTCAAAATCATATTTTGAGAGTATATATATATATTTTGAGAAAATATGAGGACAAAATTGGATATCAACAGTTGCCCATATTTACCTGGGAATGATGAAAGAGTTGTCGGTTAAAGAAAATAATGACCAATTTTAGCCTAATTGAATGAGGGATGATGTGATTTTGAAAAAAAATGGTGGCTGAACCCTAGTTCCTGAGTTTCCTACATATCCATGGCGTTATGGGAATCAGGTCGTGTGTAGTTCTAGATCAAATGGTGAACTGAACTGATGGAGTTGTTATAGGAATGGCAGTATGCTTCGGAAAGGGTTCTTTTGGGTAGGACAATATCATATGATTTTATATAAAATCGTGAAGGTGAGTCTAAAATGTTACAGATGTATCTCAGAACGAGTGTCTGAACAGTTATCGAGTAAAAGTGGGTAACTGATGGTGGTTGGTTACGTTTGAAATAATTGCAGGATGTGAATGTTGGACAGAAATCGGAGCGAAGATTTCTCCTCTTAGGAGAATGGTTACTTCCTGGATTACTTGCAGAGCTTAAAATGCGATGTATGCAAGTATATATGGATTATTGTGAGAATTTAAACATGATTCAAATTCTCTTCGTACTATGAAGGTTGTCTTTTGAAGGTGAGGATGATGTCCTTAGACCATGACGTCCCGGGCCATAAATCATGTGATAAGGGATTCGCAGGCCATGAAATGATGTCCTCGGGCCATGAGAATGCTGCCTCTGAACCATGACACCTTTGAATAATGATGTACACTTTTGAGAGATCCTCGTGCCATGGAATGGTGTCTTCCAGCTATAAGGATGATGCCTTCAGACTATGACGCCTTTGGACAAAATAGCGATGTTTCAGACCATGAAATGATGTTTGGTCATATGTGAAGATACGACAAGACAAGGCTTAGTCTTGGGTAAGGTGAGGGCAATGCTTAGCCCTGGGTGACTAGAGGATAATGCTAGGTCTTAGATGGCATAATGGAGATAGCATTTAGTCTTGAGGAAAAGGCAGTGCTTAGCCTTATGCAAGAAGGGGAGGTAAGGCTTAGCCTCATGCAAAATAGGAGACAATTCTTAGTCTCATACAAAGAAGGCAGTGCTTAGCCTTATGCAATTAGGAAAGAAGTGCTTAGCCTCATGCAACGAGGAGAAAATGCTTAGTCTCATGCAAAGAGGAGACAATGCTTAGTCTCATGCAGGAAAAGGCAATGCTTAGCCTTATGCAGTTAAGGAGACAATGCTTAGCCTCATGCAAAGAGGAGACAATGCTTAGTCTCATGCAAACAAAGGCAATAATTAGATTTATGCAGTTAGGGAGGCAAGGCTTAGCCTCATGCAAAGAGAGACAGTGCTTAGTCTCATGCAGGAAAGGCAGTGCTTAGCCTTATGCAATTAAAGAGGAAGTGTTTAACCTCATGCGAGAAAACAATGGGTGATAGTGAGAAAGTAGAGTATTTCTTAGCTTGATGTGTTTGCGCTTGGCAACTTTGTTGTTATGAAGATAGTGATTTTGTTGTGTGAATGCTCCTGTTATGTTCATTGTGCCTGCATCGAAAGAAAAATCGTGAGTTTTACGGGGAAGGTTGGTCCGTGCTTTTGCCTTCTCGCTTTTCTTTTTCTCTTATCTCGAGATCCTATTTGAGTTACCCTGGGCAGCATCTGGTTGTTTATAAAAATAAAGTTTTCAAAAAATATGCATGCATTTGATGAGTGTAGTTATTTGAAATATAGTAGTATGCAATATTAAGTAATTTTGATGAACCAATGACTGTGACATATTTTAGAGACATTGTGACCTCCTTGCTTTAGAATATTAAGGTTCCTCCTCAAAATTATGCCCCAGTTTAAAAGAAATCCTTTGAATGTTCTACGTATAACGACGTTGGCTGGACTCGCTTTAGAATTTTGAGGGTCCTCCTCAAAATTCTGCCCCAGTTTCTGACCATGGCAAAAAATAAAGATTTTATTAAGATATGATCAAAGCCACAGGGATGCCTACGTATCCCCTTTTAAACGGGAATCAGGTCAAGCGTAGTTCAATTACATCAAATTAAGGAATGTAAACCATCTAAACATAGTATCTCTTGACTGCGTCTGAGTTGATAGGTTTCGGCCAAATTTCTCCGTCCATTTCTGCAAGTATGAATGCTCCTTCTGTTAGTAATCTGTGAAACATGTAGGGCCCTTGCCAATTGGGTGAAAACTTCCCTTTGGCTTCATCTTGATGCGAGAAGATCCGCTTTAGCACCAACTGCCCCGGTGTGAATTGTCTAGTCCTAACCCTTTTGTTGAAAGATCTGGACATTCTGTTCTGGTAGAGTTGATCGTGACATACCGCATTCATTCTTTTCTCATCAATGAGAGCCAGTTGTTCATAGCGATTTCATATCCATTCTACATCACTGAGTTCATCCTCTTGTATGATTCTCAAAGAAGGAATTTCTACTTCGGCGGGGATAACGACTTCAGTGCCATAGACCAGCAAATAAGGAGTTGCCCCGGTTGATGTGCGAATTGTGGTACGATATCTAAGTAGGGAAAATGGTAGCTTCTCGTTCCATTGTTTGTGATTATCTACCATCTTCCTTAATATCTTCTTGATGTTCTTATTGGAGGCTTCCACAACTCCATTTATTTTTGGCATGTATGCTGTGGAATTCTTATGCTTGATCTTGAAGGTTTCACGCATGGATCTCATCAAATCACTGTTAAGGTTGGCGGCGTTGTCGGTGATGATCGATTTCGGTACCCCGAATCGACAAAGAATACGATCCCTAACAAAATCTATGACGACCTTCTTAGTTACAGCTTTGTAAGATGCGGCTTCAACCCATTTTGTGAAACAGTCTATGGCCTCTAGAATGAACTTGTGCCCATTTGAAGCGGCGGGTTCGATTGGACCGATGACATCCATCCCCCAAGCGGAGAAAGGCCAAGGTGCACTTCCTACGTTGATTTTATTGGGTGGCACTCGTATCATATTAGCATGTACTTGGCATTGATGACACTTTTGGACAACCCTGATGCATTCCGTTTCCATAGTCATCAAAAATATCCTGCTCTTAATATCTTCTTGGCTAAGACAAAGCCATTCATGTATGGTCCCCAAGTTCTGGCATGCATCTCTTCGAGCAATTTGGATGCTTCCTTGGCATGGACACACCGTAATAACCCCATATTTGGAGTCCTTTTGTACAGAATTCTTCCGCTTTGGAAGAAGTGGTTGGATAATCTTCGGAGTGTGCGTTTCTGAGTATGATTTACATGCTCCAGGTACTCTCCTTTTGCCAAATATTCTTTGATGTCATGGAACCATGGATTTCCATCAGTTTCTTCTTCAACATGAGCACAATAAGCTGGCTGATTATGAATACCTACTGGGATAGGATCGATGTAATTCTTGTCTGGGTGTTGTATCATGGAAGATAGAGTGGCCCATGCATCTGTGAACACATTCTGGATTTTCGGAACATGTTTGAACTGTATCTTTGTGAATATCTTAATCAGCTCATGTACATAGTACATATATGGTAATATCTTGGTGTTCTTGTTATCCCATTCTCTTGAAACTTGATGCACTAAAAGATCAATGGCAAACTTGAGTCCCAAGATGCAAGCCTCATATTCTTCCATATTGTTGGCACATGGAAACCTGAGTTTTGCAGATACCGGATAGTGTTGACATATTTCTGGCACTAAAACTGCTCCAATACCCACTCCTTTGAAGTTTGCAGCTCCATCAAAGAAAATTCTCCAACCATCATAGGCTTCAGTGATTTCTTCTTCTACGAATGATACCTCTTCATCGGAAAATATGTTTTCAATGGTTCGTATTCTCCACCTCTAGGATTTTCTTCCAGATGATCTACCAACGCTTTCCCCTTGACTGCCTTCTGAGTTACATATATGATGTCGAACTCACTCAGTAGTATCCACTATTTTTCCAACTTCCCCGTAGGCATGGGTTTCTGAAAGATGTATTTTAGCGGATCCATCCTTGATATGAGATATGTGGTGTAGGCACAGAAGTAATGCCTCAACATTTGAGCTCTCCACGTCAAAGCGCAACAGGTGCATTCCAGCAAAGAATACCGTGCTTTGTAGGGTCTTAACTTCTTACTCTAATAGTATATGTTGTTGATACCCAATTTTTCCTCAAATTATTTTCAAACTTGCATATAAGCCCTCAAAATTACACTTTGTAATAATGAGTGTTTTTCCCTATTTTTCCATATTTTTATTAAATCATTTCCTGTTTATTTTAATATTTCATATTTAAATAATTCATAAATTATGCTATAAATAATTCCAAAACATTTCTCAGCTCAGTATGTTATTTATAATCATTTTTTATCTAGTAAAATTCAATTATTTCACAAATTAGCCAATTGGGTCTCATTTAATTTTAATTACAGTAATTTTACAATTATAGCCCAATTGAACATTTTATATTATTTTAATTCAAAAATTATGCATTTTTTACACTTAATATTAGTTAATTATTGTAATTTTACCTATTTGGACTTAATTTTATTTTTTATACAATTATTAGCTATCTTATTAATTATCTGTTTTTATGGGTATTTAACAACTAGCCACATTTTATTTAAATCCTAGCCACATTTCAACCCAACCCCACCTAATCCTTAACCCAATTAAAATACCCAGCCCAATCCCCATCTTGCCCGGCCCAATCCCCAAACCAATCTGAGCCGTTGATCAAATTAGATCAACGGCCCAGATATTTGTCACCTTAATTAACTCTCAACTACCTCCCCTCCCCCGACCCCTCATTCTTTTGAGACCATTTTCTCTCTCTGTCTCTCTATATCCTCTGGTTCTCTCTAGAAGTCTCTTGGACTTCTCCTTCTCCAATGGAACTCATCTGTTTTCTCCGGCTGGTCTCTCACCGGAAGCCATGGTCTTTCACCCTCTTTGGGTCATCTGCTTATCTCTCATCGGTTCAGTGAAACCCTGGGGTCCTCAGGCGAGCTCGGAGCGGTTCTCTTACCTCCCATGATCCCATGCCACTTTCCGGCCTCCCCGGCCGTCTGAGTAATGATTCACAACCACTCCGGCTTAAGCCGGTGCCACCTCTGAGGTTCTTCTTTTTCTCTGGGTTCCACGAAACCCTAATACTATGATTCTTCAAATTATTTTAAGATTTACTCTATATCTACAGTATTATGAAGCTTTTCTACATTTCCTTTCTCTGAAACCCCATCTTTTAACGATTTTTCAATTTCAAAATTAGGGTTTCTTAAACTCTTTCAAAAAACGGGTTTTACTTCTAGCTTTAGTGATTTCCACTGGGGTTTTTTTTTTAACTATTCTCTTATGTTTCTTGCTTGTTTGACTTATCATGCTAAAAGCCCTAATTCTTTTAGCCTGTTCGATTATGTGTGCTTGTTCTCCTGTGAAGCCATTCATGTATTCTCTTATTCTTGTTGCTAGGGACTTAGTCCTATTGTTCTGTGATTCCTTGCTTAGGGTTCCCTATTCTTGTGCTATTAATTATCAAATTGATATTTGTTAATGACTGTTTGCCTGATAATCACCATTGACTCTGTGTATCTCTTTGCTTAGCTGTGATATTTTCCTCGAACCTGTGACTTTGTATATTCTGTACTGATTTTCAAAACATTCCCTTTACTTATATGATACTTTCCTTAATTATCTTGGATTTCCCTGTGATTGCAATTGAATCTGAGATCCTCTTGATTGATTTTCAAACTGATGCCCTATTTTTACTTTATAGATACATGGTTAGCTCAAGGAGTACCTCTCAACACCACCAGTCCTGGTACTACCCAGGTAGACCTCTGTTACTTTACCTTGTTGTTTTAGATGGAGCTTTCAGTTGCGTTCTTGGGCAACATGACGAAACAGGAAGGAAAGAGCATGTCATTTACTATCTTAGCAAGAAATTCACTCCATATGAAGCCCGGTACTCTTTATTGGAACGCACTTGCTATGCTCTGACTTGGATCGCACAAAAGTTGAGGCATTATTTATGTGCATATACAACGTACCTCATATCAAGGATGGATCCGTTGAAATATATCTTTCAGAAGCCCATGCCCACTGGCAAACTGGCCAAATGGAAAATCCTGTTAAGTGAGTTCGATATTACTTACGTGACTCAGAAGGCGGTCAAGGGACAAGAATTAGCAGATCATCTCGCTGAAAATCCTGTGGACGGTGTGAGCATGTGATTTTTACTCGCTGTATCGTCCTATAAAAATCCCAATAAATCAATTGATTTTATGAATATTGATTGATTCTTCAGTAATTAATTGTGAATTATCTGCATTGCTTGCATATCCATAATTCATCTTTCAAAAATCATTAAAATTCTGCATTATGAAGTTATTGGTTATAATTATTTAAACGGTAGACAAATAACGAATATCTGACGTAATGTAGTTTTTAAGAATTAATTACTACAGAAATTAATCATCTTTTATTCGATAAAACACGGGTTGAATTAGAAATATAGAATTGGTCGTGTCATTCTTGATTAATCCGTAAATAAATAAGGACTAAGTTAATTACTACACTCCTTAGTTTAAATTAGAGTTGAATTTAACTAATTGATTTTAGATAAATAAAGGGATTTAAAATCAGACCTGGGCCAGAGCTGCCCAGGCCCAAATCCTTTCTCCCTAACACCAAACAACCCAGCCCAAACCCCTTAACCCGGCCTGTCCCCCATAACAACCAAACGACACCGTTTCGCCCCATTAAACCCCAGTCGTTGGATCATTTCGATCCAACGGTTCCGAACCCCACACCCCTGAACTATGTATATGTCCAAATCACACCCCACCCCCTTCATTTCACAAA
>ML401457.1:12453-34845 GCA_005239525.1 Nicotiana knightiana | reverse complement strand
CTAAAATTTGGATATGACTCTAACAGAAAAGAAGTCACACGAAGTGCACACTTCCCAGATGATTTAGAAGACTCAGAGAGAAGAGGGTTTCGGCACAATTTATATACAGTTCAGATAATATCAAAGCGGTAAAAAGCGGCATTTAGCACATTAGGTTCAAACATGTAAAATCAGATAATAAAGCCAAATATAACAGTTATTCTAAGCTCGAATTCTGAACCCTGAACTAGAAATTCTGGGTTCCAATCCCCAGCGGAGTCGCCAGAACTGTCACACCTCCCTTTTCTACTACCCCGGATTAATGAAGGGTAATAAGGGAATTTTTCCAATTAAAGTGACATTATTCGGATTTGGGATTTATTTTAGTTTCAGAGTTGCCACCCCAATTTTTTACGGTTTTCCGGGACACCATTTATTTATTGAAATCCCAAACCGAGGAAATTTTTGACTCTGTTTAAAAATGTCTACGAACCAGAAATCTGGGTAAGGAATTCTGTTAACCCGGGAGAAGGTGTTAGGCACTGTCGAATTCCGTGGTTCTAGTACGGTCACGTAACTATTAATATTTGGCCTAATTATCTAATTATTTACATATTTTAAACCCATTGTGCATTTTTAAACCTTTTGACCCGCTTTTAATATTTAAGAAATTATTGTGAAACAAGTCACGATTGCCGTGCACTTGTCGTTTTTGGACTCATGTCAAACGCGCCACATGAAATGTACCCACAATTTACAACGTGTTGATTTTAATTATTGTTTGAAGTTGTGATCGGGTAATATGAGTTGCAAACCCGTGTGTAGATTACGTAATCATGAATATACCACGGGAGCCCTACCCATAGCCGTGATGATTTATTGCTCTTCCATTATTTGTTGTCTGTCAATTCACTCGATTCTTCCCTGATTTATCAAACCTTACTCGATTTCTTGTGATACAATATTAAACAACACATAACAATTTGAAATGAAATCCACCTTTAACTGTAATTCTCAATGTCAATTCTTAATTGTAGATTCATACGTTGCAATCGATTAGGAGGTGAGTTCCCTTAATTATTAATAAATGAAATAGTTCTCAAACAGAACAACTCAACCAAAATTTATCAAAAAGCAGAGCAATGGAATCTTTTTTTTGTAGTTGAAATCTAAAAGGAAGACAGTAAATGACATAAAACTCGGTAGAAAAAAAAATCATAAAAATATCAAACATAATGTGGACTCATTTCTATTGCGTAAGTGAACATGAAATTAAGTAATAAGAAGCAAAAGATACGACCAAAGAGAGATAAGAGCCCATCTGTGACTATTACTTGCATAGCTCTAACACTCAAATTGACTTATCATAGAAAAAATTAATTGACCATAGTGATAGAAAACCTGATACCCAAATAAAAATATTGACTTTTACTATTCTAAAATCAAGGAAATGAAAAGGAAAGAACAAAAAAAATGGAAAAATAAAATAAAAAATTGAACAGTGAAAGTGCAAAGATTAAAAGAATCTTTCAAACCATGTCAATAACTAAGTAAGGTTCCAAAAATCTGAAGGAAACCTTACTGCCAATATTAACCAAAAGGAAATCTATGAGATTAAATTTTAATTAAAATGGAACGCTTGACCTCACGAAGAAATAATATATATCTATTTGACTAAAGAAAACTCAATATATTGAGAACAACCTACTGACCCGGCTAAAACACACAAATAAAGAGGTACTTCACTTACTCAAATGGAAAAATGTAATAATAAATAGATCCTCAAAGAAATACTACAAAGTACAAGTATGTCTTTCAATAATGAATAATAAGAGAAATATTAACAACTTGGTTAAATTTACTTTAAGACTATCTCATCTTAGAAATAGACACAGTTGGGCATTTATCTCACTTTCAGATCATTCAACATACAAATTAAATACTTAAATAAGAAGGAAATATTTATGGACCTTTATATTATGAAATCTGATGCCAAACATTTTTGAAACACGAACAGTAGAAGCTATGAACCAAATTTTGAACAGGTGCCGCGAACCTTCATCGGCGAGCTCGAACGAAACTATGGTTTTGAGATGATTTTTATGAGATTTTGTGAATGAGACTCCGCAACTCCATGAGTTGTTGTTACACGGGTTTCATGGTGATTTTGGGTGTTTTCGGGTGATGTTTTCTTGGAAGATGAACTGTTGCGTTTTTGGCACCATTTTGGAGGTGAAATAATAGAGTTTTTCGACTGATCTTCCAGCAGTTTCGCAGCTGGTTTTTGGTGCATAAAAGGATGGTGTTTTGGGGTACTTTCGGCTGCGTTCTTTGGCTGATTTTCAGGGGTTCACAGGGGTTGTTTTTGCTGTCTTTTTGAAGCTATTTTGAGGCTATTCGGCAGCTTCTTTCGGGGGATTTTGAAGCTGCTGTCAATGGAGTTCGGGCTGATTTTAAGGCTCTTTTAATGAAGATTCAAGGGCTGTTTTGGGGTGGTTTTCATGGGTGATTTCAGAAATGTTTTATGGTGTTTTTGGATTCAAAAGCATAAGTTATTGATGAGGAGGAGGGGCTGCTATTTTTCAGTGAAAAAAAAAGAGGAAGGCTGCTCTTGGTGTGTTGNCTATTTTTTAGTGAAAAAAAAAAAAAGGAAGGCTGCTCTTGGTGTGTTGAGAGGGAGAGTCTTTGGCGGAGATGGAGGTCCTTAGGCTGGTGACTTAGGGGTGGGTCTCCTCTGTGTTGTTGAAGATGATAGGAAGTTTAGGGGAACAGAGCTGGGAGGGGATGCGAAGAAGATGACATCAAGGGGGGATGTTTTATATTAGGGGTCTTCTAGGTAAGGGGTATGGGCGTCCATGTCTTATTAGGTTTTAAATTTAGGCTAAGAAGACTAAAATAATATAATATATTTATAAATGTGTAAAAATTATTCTTAGTGACTTTAATAAATTATTACACTTAAAAATAAAACTAAGAATTAAAGTTGAAACTACATATATTTTTTTGATATTTTTCAAAGATTATATAAAAATAAAAATTATAGTAAAATAGTATGACTACAAAATGAAACTATTTTTTTATAATTTTAGTTTTTTGTGATAAAATAAAGTAAAAACTAGTTAAAATAGCGATATTAGACCTAAACTAAATATTAAAACGCTAATATGAGTAAAATTTTGGGGAGGGTCAAAAATTACATGTCTACAACCCCCTTTTCAAAAACGATTTTGCTTCTGTTTTAATGTCATTTTGTGATCCGTTCTATGATTCAATGATTTATTCGAAGTTTTCTTTCCTTTGTTTAACTTACTTTACTGAAAACCCTAATTTTTCCTAAATTCTAAGTCCATCTTTGACTGATATGTTTGTTTAAAAGCACGAACTCTTATTTCTCATGAATGTTTAAGCTTCTCTATGATTTTACCCTGTTGTTGCTCATTAGGGTCTCTGATTAGGTTCTCTTTGGTTATATCATGTTCAACGTTACTGCTTGTCTCTGAAGTTGTGTGATTCTTACGTTACCTAGGATTTTCATATTCTTGCTTAACATATGATATTCCAGTATTATTTGACTAAAACTTTATTAACCTTTTACTCTATGTCCTTTACTGCTTTTGATTTTCCTAAATTACAGGGATATTTCCCTTTAAATGATACTACTTTACTAATTTTCTAATTATTTCCTTACTTGTGTGATACTCTCCTTAATTGGTACTGGTTCTCTATAATTTTGAATCTCATTTGAAACTGTCTTGATTAATGTCCAGAATTAACTGTACTCTGCCTATTTCCATATGCATAAACATGCTGTCAATTGTTTAATATACATTTTCCTTAATTGTGTATTATGTATTTAGTACTAATTGCATGCCATATACTTTTACTAACCCTATTATGGTAAAAATCTGTTTCTGATTGATTCCTTTCCTTGTTTAGCATAGTTTGTGTCCGTTTGAACTGTGACTCCCTAATTAAAGGGAGTCCGGGCATTAATTGATTCTGATTGGCATTATTCCCATAACTGTGTTAAATTAGGACTTCTTACCGTATTCTTCTGCCTGTTTTAAACTATAAATACCTCCACTCTCTTCTTAGCATGAAGAACAAGACACTGTTCTAAACTCTCTTACACACACAGACATAGATACAAAAAACTGATCTGTGCACTCCTCTCACAACAAAAGAGTTTCATACTCCCTCTTCTCTCTCTTATGTGCTACTTGCTATTACCTTAAGTGAGCCAGCTGTAAGCCAAGGCTGACTATTGTGCATCTCCTATCTTTTCTTGCATTACTGTTTTCTTCATCATACTGGTGTATCTTGATTTAAGCTTCATTCATCAAACCAATATGTTTCTATTAATGGTTTAGTTCCTTGTATTTCTTATATGCTTCTACTCGTGGTTCTGTTGTTCAACATGCACTTAGAATTCTGAATCTCTTTCACATGTCTATTTTCACTTACTCTGAATAATCAATGTGTCTCTCTACCCTCAGTCTCTATTCTTTATATGCGCCTCCATGCCTATGTCCAATATGTTGGTCATAATGTTTGTAGTTTTGTTGATATGTTGCTCTAATTTGACATTTAGTCATATCCCTGACTTCCCATGAACCCTTAGAAACCCTCTGATTATGTGTATATGGGTGAAGCTTCCTGCTTCACAGGCTGTGTATTTGTCCCTCAAACCCCTCACCCTTTTTTGTGATTGTTGGACCACCCTGGGTCTTTTATGTGATGCTGGCTTTGTTTGTTTTGAGTTGCAAACTGTTTTCGATAATTGAATCCTTGAAAGGCTGATCTTTACTAGCCCCCCTTCTTTTCAAACTATTTTCTACAATGTTTTCTTAAACTTCCCAAATAATGAGCACATCTCACTTTAATCCTAGCTTCTTAAGTTCATCCCCCTTCGTGTGAGCACTGCTTTGGGGTTCCTTTGAGTACCCATTGAACTCTGACACACAAGGATGGCATTCCACACTGCACTTACTCATTCTTGGATAGGGTACCTGGGTGTGAGCACTTTCTGGGATCCTCCGTAGTCCTTAGGAACTCTGAAACACCCGGGCTATGAAAAGTTATGGCATATGGCATTAAGAACCTGGAGACTTGGGCCTATTGGTAGGCTCCCTATAGTGTAGCTTCTTAATTTTCTTATTTATTCATGTAATTCGTGTAACACTGGTCTGTAATAAGTAGTTGTAAAAAAAATGATTTCGGGGTTTAGATAGTGAAATGGGTGGGGTATGCATGCTTAGTATAGTCACAGGTAGAAATCATGCCTATATGTTTACTTTTTCCTATATGCGCAATAGTCACCATGCTTAGGATAACATGTCACTCATGCATTAGATACCATGATAATTAGGTTTATTTCTTTCAGCATCTCATCATACTTATATTCACTTAGAAATCATGTTCATAGGTTGAAACAACAAGAGCGGCTGTTATAACAATACTGCTTCAGCATTCTCATCTTCCATAAATGCATCACTTTAGAAAATCCTATTTTGCTAGGCTAAATGATAACATTAACAGCCATCAAATCTTGCATTAGAAACCATGTCCCTTAGGATATTATTTTCAGCATGTTACTTATGCCAAATCTTGTGTTAAAATATACTTTGCATCACTGTATACATTGCTACGAACACTTAGAAATCATGTATTAGGTTCAGCAACTAACAAAGAATCGGTTTCTGTGAAACTGTTACACCCTGCTTTAAGTCAAAAATGTGTTAATAAATGGATCTTTCTAAAACACGGTCTGACGCTGAAACGCATATGCATTTAGAACATCATGTGTAGGTCTTGCATTATCCTGCACCTTATTTGCATTAGATACCATGCCTTTTAGGATTGCATTCATATCCGCTTAACACCTCTAGCCTGATTATGAATAAAAGATTCACCTTCGTTTAGTAACTGTTTTCTAAAAACTGGACACTTAGAGCAGTATAACTGGAGCAGTTTTGGTACGCCTAGGCAAGCCTTAGGTATTAAACTTGCTAAATTTGAAAGCAGATCCCTTTATGCATACTGTTTGGCTAATAACAGGTTAAAAATCAGTAGTCAGAAACTAGTAAAAATCCGTCTCTAAAATTCAGTAATAAAACTGCCTCACTATTGTATTCTCGCCTAGATATCATGCCTTAGGTTCTGAAGTTGAAAGACCTTATTTGTGTTTGAGTCTAGATATCATAACTTGTGGAGGAATGTTTGAGCCTCATATTTGCCTCTATGTTTTTCCCCATATTTGCAGTCCTAATTGTCTTTGCTTGTCGCTTAGAATTTTGTCCTTTAAACCTAAGGGTCATCCTAGTACCTCCTTTAGGAGTAGTCCTATCTTCCTCCGGGACTGATATGATAGGACGAGTAATAGCACGCAATAGAGTTCGTTACCAACACGCGTTTTAGTTATCATCACGGGGTGGCAAAGGGTAGAATATGGATATGATGACCGGAGCGCTAATACCACGTGTAGCCCCTCTCTGAGGAGTGTCTATCGAGTATTGCATTGATGTGATCCATATTGTTTTAAACCTAGGACATCTTTTCTCTCAAATGTTTATTTTGGTTTCTTTCAAATTTTAATAACCCTAGTACTTATTTGAAATACCCTCTTATTTGAGCCTTATTTGTTATTTGCTTATTGTCTAAATCCACGAAAACCATTTGGCCGGGAACCACAGTTGTGGATCCTGAGGGGTGCCTAATACCTTCCCCTTGGGATAATTTCAAGCCCTTACCCAATCTCTGGTAATGCAAATTAGTCTCATGAGTTAATTACTCTAGGTTCCCTAGCGTACCGTAAAAAATCGTTAGGTGGCGACTCTTCTTTTAATCCTCTTCCTTTAAAAGGAGTTGTCAGAATGTCATAAACCCGATCCTCCGCATTTTGAGGGGGGAGGAAGAAAAAGGAGGCGCGACAGCATGGCGACTCTGCTGGGGATATCCCTAGGCTTATACCATTACAAGTCATTTCGTGAATTTGGACCTTTAATTTCATCTAATGCTTGCACCCTTTCCTTTTCCCCGTTACATGCCAATAATTTTTTACTTCTTTCCAATATTTATTTCACATGAACAAAACTAAGATGTTTCTTTGTTTTCTTTTTGTAACTGCTTTCAATCATAACTACCTGTTTAAATAATTATTTATTGCATATCATGCTTGACATTCATACTCCACTCGTGCCAAACAAAATACTATAGAAACGCTTACAATGAATGGTTGTGCTATTCCTATATTATTACCCCCTAAATTCGGAAAGGTGTATTTGCGGTAAAACTAGAGGATCACTGGTGTAGTCGATAGTTCCGTGCCTTCCCCCTTGAGCTGTCCGCTCAAGGGTACCAATCTAAAACCCCATAGAAACCTTACTCTGTTATGTTGTTGCATGCATCATGGTCAAACCTAGTCAGGCTAACATGTTGTCCGCACAATAGCCTTGTCCAAAGTCCACTGGGTTTCCCTAAATCCGAAATGGACACCCTCACGTTATGTGCATTTATTTGGAGAACTAAATACTTCCTGCTAATTATTGATGATAAATAGTCGAGTCCGGTGGGGGTAAGGGCCTAACCTTATTTGCTTTGCAGAAAATGAGGCACAAAGTCCTAAGATTCGGTAAGGTCTCCAATATTCATCGAAAATTGCTAAATTGGTGAGAGGATCTCCATTCTAGTGACAAAACTATCATCAGAAAACACCTGGGCAATCTACCCTCTCATTTATATATCTAGCCAAACAAAATGATGATAGAGGCTGCTACTCTGTTTTGGGATTGTGATAGGTCCGTGGTCCGCTTTGGGAGCCTTGAAATGACACCTTTATTAGAAGAGATAGGAGGATTGGCCGATCTGGCTTGGGAATCTCCGGGGTTGCTGATGCCTGAGAACCGCACAGGCAGGGGTTTTCTAATAATGATGGGTCTGAAGAAGAATCCAGAATTGGTGTGTCTAAAGGATTCGTACATTCCTTTAGACTACTTGTATGAAAGGTACGGTCACAGCAAATCATACTGTACCTACCAAGACGATTTTGCTATCACTTCTTTGTAGCATATCCATCGCCGAGTGTTTGTTTTCATGGTTTGCTTTCTGGGTTTGATTGTGTTCCCAATGAAGAAGGAAAGAATCCACACTAGGTTGACCATGGTAACTAAGACGCTAATGGAAGGGATAGACGGGCAGGACTTCAGCATTGTGCCCATGATCATTGCAGATATGTATCGGGCTCTAGAAATGTGTCAACGAGGAGCAAGGAATTTTGAGGGCTGCAACTTATTACTTCAACTCTGGCTCATGGAGCACCTCCAAAAAGGTGAATACCGACAAGAAATCCACTGAAGGATTTGGGATGACCATATCGCTTTCCATCACCCGAAGCGAATGAACTATATTCCTGACATGTTCGCTCAGCCGGAGAATGCTGATGGGTGGGTTGAGTTATTTGGTAACTTGACCGAGGATCAGGTTCAATGGATGTTTTAGTGGTTTCCAACAGACGAGTTCATCATTCGATCTCGAGACGCTTCATTTCTACTATTGATTGGCCTGAGGGGGACATACCCTTACGTCCCTCTGCGAGTTATGAGGAAAGCAGGTAGGAAGCAGGTCATACCTAGGGTCGAAAAAATGAGCCATCTTCGAGCAGGTTTCCAGAATAACGATAGTCCTCAGAAGTGCCAAGCTCAGCACCTGTGGCACTGCAAGATTATGCTTGAGAAAGACACCATCAAGCCAGACAGGTATCACGCTGGTTGCACTCCTTTCTATATTGGTTGGTTAGAAGAAGATCTGGGTGGTCGAATAGAACCAGGGTTCATTCAAGGTCACCGGGTTATCGATTAAAAAGCTGAAGCACAAGTCAAGTACAATCAACTGCGCAAGAGGATCCGCGAATGCAAGGATGATCATCACAAGATACATGAGTCCAACAAAAATATGATCGAGGAATGAAAGGATATGGCCGCCAGCACCAACAAAAGGCTGGGGGTACTTGGAACGAGGTATAGTTTAACTGGAGGAGAAGTTCATCAAAAGGATCTAGACTTGTCAAAAGGCTGAGGGAGCTGAAGGAGGATATCTAGCCAGAACCTACCTGTTGCTGGGACTTCGCGAGTTGGGAAAGATGATTGAGGGAAGCAGGAATGCCGAATCTGGGGAAGGTCCTTCACGGACCAAGTAGCTAGGAATGTATTTATTTTCTCTATTGATGTAATAAGGCCAGTGGCCATTAGTGACTTTTGTCTTTCGTTATTTAGAGTCATTTTGGGATTCGTCTATTTTCTTATCAATAAAATGAGGCATTTAGCATTCTAAGTTCTTCAAATCAATTTGTCGCTAGGCCTACCTCGGGCACAAAGAGGTCCCAAACCTAGGATGCGTTTTACATTTTCGCACTACGTGTTTAATTACTGCAATATTTTTTCATAATCCTCACTGACTTGGCTACCTTTTGTTTTGTTTTCTTCACTGCTATTATTCCCCTCCCCTCAAAGGTCAGTTCGTGCATCCTGGCATCATCAGCCTATCGTACAAGATCCAGAGGCCCTCCACCTACTCCTCCTCCCAGTCCTCCCCAAGGCAGAAACAAAGGCAAGAGTAAGATGGCAGAATCCAGCGGTATCAGGAAGGAAAATATGGTTGAACAAGTTGAGACTACTGACGGCCAGGGTATTCAGATTTTGCATGAGAACATGTCACCATTAGAACATAAATTGCTGAAATTTCAAGAGGAGCTCGACTAGGTCCAGAATTTGGCCAATCTGTCGTTTTCCCTTAATGTCCCCGACGTCAACTCTACACCTCCACAAAATATCCCAAAACAACCAAATCACCCTGCACTTCATCATCACGCTACTCCCCCAAAGAACCAAACTCCTCCAGCACAGTGCAATAATTGCCACCACAACACTCCACCTCAACTATCGGAACCTCAAAATCACACAAAAGACTACTTCCACGCCTACAAAAATCCCATCTACGTGGAGACTGTGACTCACTCCACCCCGCCTATCACACATACATCCGAGTCTGATGAGAAGGACCTACTTATCAAGAATCTGGCTGAGGAACTTAGAAAGCCGACTAGCCGAGTTCAGGGTGTTGAAGGAGTCAACGGAATTGAAGGTTTGAACTATGAAGACCTCTGTATACAACTAGATGTCGAACTACTCGATGGGTACAAACCTCTAAAGTTCGAAATGTTTGACGGAACTGGTGATCCGAGAGTCCACCTGAGGACCTACTGTGATGGCGTAGAAAGGACGAAAGGATCCGCATGAAGCTGTTCATGAGGTGTTTGAAGGGAGATGCACTGTCTTGGTACATCAGCCAAGATCCCAAGAAATGGTCAAACTGGGTAAGTATGGAAACAGACTTCATGGACAGGTTTAGATTCAACACAGAGAACGCACCGAATGTGTTCTACATCCAAAACTTGAAGAAGAAACCCACAGAAACCTTTCGTGAGTATGCTACTTGTTGGAGGTCTGAAGTTGCTAAAGTCAGGCCTGGTTTAGAAGAAGAACAGATGAACAAATTCTTTGTTCTAACTCAGGGCCCGCAGTACTATGAATGACTAATGATGGTTGAAGGACAAAAGTTCTCCGACATTATCAAATTAGGAGAGCGGATTCAAGAAGGTATCAAGAGTGGTATGATTACGAATTTTGAAGCTTTGCAGACCACTAACAGGGCTTTACAGTCCGATGGTGTTTCTAGGAAGAAAGATGTGGGAGCCGTAATGGTTGCACAGCAAGCCAAATCCCCACCCAAATACCAAATCTATCTAACACCTCCTTTCACATATCAGCCAGCCCCGAACTACCAAGCACCCTTACCTTCTTATCAGGCTCCACCGCCCACATACAAAGCTCCACCGCCCACATACCAATCTCCACCACCCACATATCTACCTCGCCCAGATATTCACAACCCGCTCCCGTCTACAACACCTATAATTCCCAGCCATCTCACTGTCAATCACCCCCTACCCGACAAAACTTCCCTAGGCCTCGTCCTAACTTTGATCGTCGGCCTCCAAAACAATACACCGCCATAGCCGAGCCTGTTGACCAGCTGTATGAAAAGCTCAAAGCTGCTGGTTATGTCACACCTATCCTTGCTGCCACCCCTGAGAACCCTTATGTGCATACCATTCTGGCATTACGACATACCATTCTGGCATGAAAGGACACACCATCGAAGAATGCCGCTCTCTGAAGGATAAGATACAGTCTCTCATTGATAACAAGATTATTGTGGCCAAGGACCCCACTTCGAATGTTCACAACAACCCTTTACCAGACCATAAGGGTGGAGGTATCCATATGATTGAAATAGAAGGCGATTGTGATCCTGAGGGATCAATCAGGTTGATCGCAGAAGGCGATGACCCAAAGAAACCTACAGTTAATCTCAACCCGATCATAGTCCAGATTCAACCATCTGAGGATGCTGAGGTAATACATATTTACCTGACGCAAAGGAACCAGTGCCAATTGAATTTGAGTTTGTATCTCGCGCAAACGCACCAGTACCACTCGAGATTGCAGTCCTATCACCCCGAACACACATTCCTATTGAAGTAAGGATGGCCACACCTATTTCGGTGGTGATGTCAACCACGCCACGTTTCTACTCAAATGATATCCCTTGGGATTACACAGTCGAGGCAAGAAGGAAAGGTAAAAGCAGGTCTGAGGAAGCTGTCACAGCACAGGGTATAACAAGAATTGGTAGGGTCTATACCCCTGAGCATTTGGCTGAGTCAATCAAGCAAGCTTCCAATCGTCCTCCCCTCATTGAGACAGGTTCAGATGATCTTTGGAGGAAGATACATGCTAAGGAATATTTGGTCATCGACCAACTAAACAAGACGCCATCACAGATATCCATTCTCTATTTGCTGCAGAATTCTGAGACGCACAGAAGTGCTTTGTTGAAAGTGTTGAGTGAAGCATATGTGCCGAACAACATCATTAGCGGGGAAATGGCTGAAATGGTGGACCAGGTATTGGAGAGTCAGAAGATCACCTTCCATGAAGACGAGTTACCACCTGAGGGATTGGGACACAACAAAGCACTTCACATCACCGTGCAATGTGAAGACCATTTCATCACGAGGATCTTAATCGATGGAGGTTCCAGTATTAACATTTGTCCGTTGATAACACTCAAAAAATTGGGTAAAGGACTACATGAGATAAGAGAGGGATCAATCAACGTGAAAGCCTTAGACGGGTCTCAAAGGTCTACCATTGGGGAGATCAGTCTATGTCTGCAAACGGGGCCAACTTGGTTCAAGGTTGATTTCTAAGTAATAGATGTGCCAGCATCCTACAATTTGTTATTGGGATGCACGTGGTTCCATGCCGCTGGGGCTGTAGCATCAACGCTGCATCAGGCGGTAAAGTTCGAGTGGAACCACCAGGAGGTGATTATTCATGGTGACTGTAGCAACCCCATTTATTACCGTCAGACTATTCCGGTGATTGACGGAAAAAGGAAGATAGGTGGGGGAACTTACCACCACATTGAACGGGTCAATGCTGTCGACAAGAACAAATGGTGGGATAGCAAGTTCGCAAGCATGATGAATTGGAGAGGGTATGAGCCTGGCAAGGTGCTCGGCAAGAACCTTCAAGGGATCCCCAAACCCATCAAGCTCAAGAGACATGGTACTACTTTCGGTCTAGGGTATGAGTATACATGGGAAGAGTTCAGAAACTGGTCGACCCCATGGCGCGGCCATTAGTACCTCCTGGAACAGCCGATACCTCATCTGGAAGAGACCTTCAAGAAGGACGACGTCTATGGATCAGATGAAGAGGAAGCACTGGCAGCGATGAGGGATTTGTTTTTGGAAGACAGTGATATGGATTTTTTTGTTGATCTCGAGGAGAAGGGGGAGGAAGGCCCTTCCGTATAGGAAGTAAGCAAGGGGGCATATCTTAAGAACTGGTCTATCAAGACCACCAAAGCCCGCCGAGCCTCGAGATAGCAAGGCTAAAAACAAGTATTATTTACTGAACGATTTTCCCTTTTCTGCATTTTTCAATTCCGGCAATAACATCTTCAATGTTCAAAACAAGATATTCAAGTTATCAAAGCATTTTCTAATTTCTTTTATGAATACGATATTTATTGCTACTATTTTCTCTCATTACTTTATCTATACAGCATTACTATTACTTGTCTTGATGAACCAATGATTGTGACGTGCAATGAGACAACACATCAAATGGACGTTGATTTAGAGGAAGATAATATACCCGACGAGATTGTCAAGGAATTGAGAATTTTGAAAACAGACCTAAGTCCAACCTGGACGAGACCGAGGTTATCAACTTGGGATATTCAGAAAACGTCAAGGAAACACGCATCAGTATTCATTTGTCATCATCAGAGAAGAAAGAGTACACAGAGTTTCTGAAATATTATGAGGACATATTCGCCTGGTCATATGATGACATGACTGGTCTAAGCACATCCATTGTAGCTCACAAACTGCTAACCAATCCAATATGTCCGCCGGTAAAATAAAAGCTCAGAAAGTTCAAACATGACATGAGTTTGAAAATCAAAGAAGAAGTTACCAAGAAAATCAACGCCAAAGTTCTCCGGGTGGTTGAGTACCCAACATGGTTAGCCAACATTGTACCTGTGCCAAAGAAAGACGGGAAGGTCATAATCTGTGTCAACTACTGGGATCTCAACCGGTCCAGTCTGAAAGATAACTTCTCCTTGCCAAATATACACATTCTGATTGACAATTGCGCCAAGCATGAGTTATAGTCATTCGTGGGTTGTTCTCTGGTTATCATCAAATTTGGATGGATGAAGAAGATGCTGAGAAAACGGTGTTCATTATGCCATAGGGAATATATTGTTATAAGATGATGCGATTCGGTCTAAAGAATGCAGGGGCCACCTACATGAGGGCTATGACTACCATATTGCACGACATGATTCACAAAGAGATCGAGGTATATGTGGACGACGTCATTATCAAATAAAAAAAGCTGCTGACCACATGGAGGATTTGAGGAAGTTCTTCAATAGGTTAAGAAAATACAATCTGATGTTGAACCCCGCAAAGTGTGCATTTGGGTTCCTACTGGGAAGTTGCTGGGATTCATTGTAAGCCATCGAGGAATAGAATTGGATCCGTCAAAGGTCAAAGCCATTCAAGAACTACCTCCGCTAAGGAATAAGAAAGATGTTATGAGCTTCTTGGGAAGGCTTAATTAAATCAGCCGATTCATAGCACAGTCTACAGTCATTTGTGAGCTGATCTTCAAGATGCTGAAGAAGGATGCTGCAATTAAGTGGACCGAGGATTGTCAAAAAGCTTTCGACAGAATCAAGGAGTATTTGTCAACACCGCCGATCTTGGTACCGCTCGAGCCAGGTAGACCTCTGTTGCTCTACTTTGCAGTGTTAGATGGGGCTTTCGGTTGCGTTCTTGGGCAACATGATGAAATAGGAAGAAAAGAGCAGGTCATTTACTATCTCAGCAAGAAGTTCACTCCGTATGAGGCCCGGTATTCTTTATTGGAACGCACTTGCTGCGCTTTGACTTGGGTCACTCAGAAGCTGAGGCACTACTTCTGTGCCTACACAACATATCTCATATCAAGGATGGATCCATTGAAGTACATCTTTCAGAAGCCCATGCCCACTGGCAAGCTAGCCAAGTGGAAAATCCTGTTGAGCGAGTTCGACATTATCTATATAACTCAGAAGGCTGTCAAGGGACATGCATTGGCAGACCATCTTGTTGAGAATCCTGTGGACGAAGAATACAAACCCCTAAAAACGTATTTTCCTGATGAAGAGATATCATTCGTAGGAGAAGACATTGTAGAATCCTACGACGGTTGGAGGATGTTTATTGATGGAGCAGCAAACTTCAAAGGAATCGGTATTGGAGCAGTCCTAGTATCAGAAACCGGCCAGCACTATCCAGTATCCGCCAAACTCAGATTTCCCTACACCAACAACATGGCCGAATATGAGGCCTGTATCTTAGGGCTCAACATGGACATTAACATGAACGTCCAGGATCTTCTAGTAATTGGTGACTCAGACTTATTGGTACATCAGGTACAAGGAGAATGGGCAACCAAGAATTCTAAGATACTACCCTATCTGCATCATGTTCAGGTGTTGAGAAAGAGGTTCACAAAGATAGAATTCCGGCATGTCCCCAGAATCCAGAATGAGTTCGCCGATGCATTGCTACTCTGTCCTCTATAATTTAGCATCCAGACAATAATTTCATTGACCCTATTCTGGTGAAGATCCATAGTCAGCCAGGTTATTGTGCACACGTTGAAGAAGAAGCAGATGGAAATCCTTGGTTCCATGATATCAAGGAGTATTTGGCAAAAGGAGAGTACCCAGAGCTTGCAAATGCCACTCAGAAACACACACTTTGGAGATTGTCTAACAATTTCTTTCAAAGTGGAAGAATCCTGTATGGGAGGACTCCCGATTTAGGGTTGCTAAGGTGCGTCGACGCAGAAGAAGCATCAAAATTACTGGAGGAAATTCATGCAGGGACCTGTGGTCCGCATATGAACGGTTTTGTCTTAGCAAAGAAGATACTTAGGGCCGGTTACTTCTGGATGACCATGGAGATGGACTGCATCTAGCATGTTCGAAAATGCCACCGTTGTCAGATACATGGAGATATGATTAAAGTACCTCCGAGTGAGCTTAATGCAACAAGTTCACCATGGCCATTCATCGACTGGGGCATGGACGTCATCGGACCAATAGAGCCTGCCGCCTCCAACGGACACAGGTTCATTCTGGTCGCCATTGATTACTTTACTAAATGGGTCGAAGTAGCCTCCTACAAAGTAGTTACAAATAAATTCATGGCCGACTTTGTCCGCAACCACATTGTTTGTCGGTTCGGGGTTATTGAGTCAATCATCACCGACAATGTTTCTAATCTCAACAGTGACCTGATGAAAGCCATGTGTGAGATGTTCAAGATCAAACAAAAGAATTCCACAGCTTACAGAACCCAGATGAATGGAGCCGTAGAGGCCGCTAACAAGAACATCAAGAAGATACTAAGGAAGATGATAGAAATGCACAAGCAGTGGCATGAGAAGTTGCCATTCGCTTTATTGGGATATCGTTCCACGGTCCGCACCTCAATAGGGGCAACTACCTATATGTTGGTTTACGGTACAGAGGTTGTTATTCCTGCTGAAGTCGAAATTCCATCTCTGAGAATCATACAAGAAGCTGAGCTCAGCAATGCAGAATGGGTAAAAAACGGTTATGAGCAACTAGCCCTCATAGACAGAAAGAGAATGAATGCAGTTTGTCATGGTCAACTCTACCAGAACAGAATGTCCAAAGCCTTCAACAAGAAATTCAAGCTAAGACGATTCACGCCAGGGCAGCTGGTGTTAAAGAAAATCTTCCCATATCAAGACGAAGCCAAAGGGAAGTTCTCTCCCAACTGGCAGGGCCCATACATGGTTCAATGAGTGGTGACATGAGGGGCACTCATACTTGCAGAAATGGACGGAGAAGTTTGGCCGAAACCAATCAATTCAGATGCAGTCAAGTGCTACTATGTGTAATTCTTTATGCTTTTAGCAACAATGTAAATTGAACTACGCCTGACCTGATTCCCGTTTAAGAGGGGATACGTAGGAAGCCCTATGGGTTCGGTCACAATTTAATAAAAATTTCATTTTCCCCGAAATTGGAAACTGGGGAAGAATTTTGAGGAGGACCCTCAAAATTATGAAGCAAGCAGCAATCCAGAAGCATTTACCCAGCCAATTGGGACAGAATTTTGAGGAGGACCCTCAAAATTCTGAAGCAGGTTCAGCCGATCGCCGCGCAAGCAACAGTCAGAAGTATTCACCTATCAAACTAGGGAAGAATTTTTAGGAGGACCCTCAAAATTTTGTAGCAAGAGGTTGCAATGTCTCAAACCGCGTCACGGTCGTCGGTTCATTTAAAACTATTTTTAATTATATGCTTATATTATGCTTTTACAAAATCATGCATATTGAAACAGCTTGTTTAGCAAACGCTACCCCCAACGATATAGACGGTATCATCTTCAAGCAGACAAGTCAAGCAAGGCCATCGGGAATGCGAACTAACCTTCCCCTTTACAGAACTCACTATTTTTCTTTGGATGCAGGCAAAAAGGTGGCAAAGGCCCCAAAAACCATATTATCCACCCGAAGGGAAAACAATGTTCAAAGACATGCTCCTCAAACTTGTCACACATGATCGACAGTTATTTCCAGCACAAACGATGCTTCAATTATCATAACACTCACAACAATCACAGTGCCGCAATGTATCACCAGCTAAGAACTCCTATTTGCATTTTATTTCTGCATTTACATTGCATAAGGCTACCTTTCTGCCTTCCGAGACTAAATGGTGTCTCCATCTGCATTTTATTTATTGCGTAAGGCTACCTTTCTGCCTTCCGAGGTTAAGCGCTACCTCCATCTTCATCTGCATTTCATAAGGCTACCTTTCTGCCTTCCGAGAGTAAACGCTGCCTCCATATGCATTTTATTTATTGCATAAGGCTACCTTTCTACCTTCTGAGACTAAACTTGTCTCCATCTGCATTTTACTTATTGCATAAGGCTTCCCTTTCTGCCTTCCGAGGTTAAACACTACCTCCACCTGCATCTGCATTGCATAAGGCTACCTTTCTGCCTTCCGAGGTTAAACGCTACCTCCATCTGCATCTGCATTGCATAAGGCTACCTTTATGCCTTCCGAGGTTAAATGCTACCTCCATCTTCATCTGCATTGCATAGGCTACCTTTCTGCCTTTCGAGACTAAACGTTGTCTCCATCTACATTTTACTTATTGCGTAAGGCTACTATTCTGCCTTCCGAGACTAAACATTGTCTCCATCTACATTTTACTTATTGCATAAGGCTATTGTTCTGCCTTCCGAGGCTAAACGCGGCCTCCCATTTACTTTTCAAAGCAATCACTATCTCTGTCATCATTACTTCGCTTCCCTTCGGGCTAAGCTCTGCCCCTTTAATTCGCAAGACTAAGCTTTGTCTTGTTAGCATCATACTATTGCATTTTCATGGGCTGAAATATCATCAACCTATCCAAAGGTGTCATCGTTTAGAGGCACCATCTTCATGGCCCGAGAACATAATTCCATGGCCTGAGGATCTCTTTTATCATTTGGCATATCATTATTCAAAGGCATCATGGTTCGAAGGCACCATCTTCATGGCCCGAGAATTTCATTTCATAGCCTGCGAATCCCGCATCAAACGATTCATGTCCCAGGACATCATGGTCTAAGGACATCATCCTCAACCGTCCAAAGGCAGCATTCATAATCCAATGGGAATTTGCATCATGTTTGGGTTACGCACAATATATGATTGTTATTCATTTGCAGAAAATCCGTCTAGGAACAGCCAGCCAGGCAGGAGCAGACCCGCTCCAGTTCTCCTGACTACCCCGTAAGCCATTTTGTTCACCCCAACTTTGCACTTTGCGTCCGTCCTTGTAAACTTCACCGGTATACTTCGCCGATGAATCCTGAACTACATGCGGCCCGATTCCTGTAAAACCAGAGACATGTAGGCAGCTCAGAAGCCAGTGTATGACCTAAATCTTTCATACTATTTCCACTCGGTCAAAATTGGCCAATCTTTACCCGACAACTCTTTCATCCTTTCCGGGTAAAGAGGGGCAGCTATTGATACCCAATTTTTCCTCAAATTATTTTTAAAACTTGCATATATACCTTCACAATCACTTTTTATAATAATTGGCATTTTTTCATAATTTTCCATATTTTATTAATTTCTATTTCAATTTATTCAGTATTTTTTTATTCAATAATTATGCATAAATTGTATTTTTAATAATTTCAAAATATTGCTCAGCTCAATGCACCATTTTTTCCTATTAGGATTTAATTATTTCACAAATTAGCCAATATTGGCATTATTTAGTTATTTACAACAATTTTGCAATTATAGCACAATAGTGCATTTTACACCATTTTCAGTCAATAATTAGTCATTTTTATATTTGATATTAGCTCACTACCTTAATTTCATTTTATTTAAATTTCATTTTTTGTATAATTATTAGCTGTTTTATAATTATCTATTAAATTTAATTAGGTATTTAAAGTTTGGCCACATTTTATTTAAAGCCTAGCCATTTTTAACCCAACCCCACCTGACCCTTTAACCCATAACTAACCCAGCCCAAAACCCATCACTACCCGACCCAACCTCACAGCTGATCTGAGTCGTTGATCGAATTAGATCAACGTCCCAGATCAGTGTTACCATAATTAAACCCCAATTACCCCCCCTCCGACCCCTCATTTTCCGGCTCTTATTCTCTCTCTATTCTCTCTCTATCTCTCTCTATCTCTCTCTGGTTCTCTCTAGAATCTTCCCTGACTTCCCTCTTCTAATGAAGTTGGTTCATCTTCTCTGGTTGGTTCCCTCACCGGAAACCATGGCTTCCCATCATCTCCTGGTCATTTCATCACCTTGCACCGGTCTAATGGCATCCTAAGGCCCTCAGGAGAACCTGGAGCGGTTCACTCACCTCTCATGGTCCCTCATGCCACTTCCAGCCATCTCCGGCCGTCTGAGTAAGAGCTACGACTTTTCTAGTTAAAGCCGGCGACATCTTTAAGGTTTTTTCTCGTTTCTCTTGGTTCCAAGAAACCCTAGCTTCTAATATCTTTCGATTTCTTCTAGATCTGCGTAGATCTATGTATATTACGAAGCTTTTTACATGTTTTCCTTTGAAAAACCTTCCTATTTCTTAACGACCTTCATCTCAAAATTAGGGTTCATAACCCCCTTTTCAAAAAACGATTTTGCCTCCGTTTTAATGTCATTTTATGATCCTTTATATGATTCCACGATTTATTCAAAGTTTTCTTTCCTCTTTTTAACTTACTTTACTGAAAACCCTAATTTTCCCTAAATTCTAAGTCTATCTTTAACTGATATGCTTGTTTAAATGCACGAACTCTTATTTCTCACGAATGCTTAAGCTTCTCTGTGATTTTACCCCGTAGTTGTTCATTAGGGTCTCTGATTAGATTCTCTTTGCTTATATCATGTTCAACGCTACCGCTTGTCTCTGAACTTGTGTGATTCTTACGTTACCTAGGGTTTTCGGATTCTTGCTTAACATATGATATTCTAGAATTATTTGACTAAAGCTTTATTAACCTTTTACTCTATGTCCTTTACTGATTTTGATTTTCCTCAATAACTGGGATATTTCCCTTTAAATGATACTGCTTTACTAATTTTAAAATTACTTCCTTACTTGTGTGATACTCTCCTTAATTGGTACTGGTTCTCTATAATTTTGAATCTCATTCGAAATTGTCTTGATTAATGTCCAGAATTAACTATACTCTGCCTATTTCCATATGCATAAACATGTTGTCAATTGTTTAATATACATTTTCCTTAATTGTGTATTATGTATTTAGTCCTAATTGCATGCCATATACTTTTACTACCCCTATTATGGTAAAAATCAGTTTCTGATTGATTTCTTTCCTTGTTTAGCACAATTTATGTCCGTTTGAACTGTGACTCCCTAATTGAAGGGAGTCTGAGCATTAATTGATTCTGATTGGCATTATTCCCATAAATGTGTTAAATTAGGACTTCTTACCTTATTCTTATGCATGTTTTAAACTATACATACCTGTACTATCTTCTTAGCATGAAGAACAAGACACTATTCTAAACTCTCTTACACACACATGCATAGATACAAAAAACTGATCTGTGCACTTCTCTCACAACAAAAGAGTTTCATACTCCCTCTACTCTCTCTTCTGTGCTACTTGCTATTACCTTAAGTGAGCCGGCTGTAAGCCAAGGCTGACTACTGTGCATCTCCTATCTTTGCTTGCATTACTGTTTTCTTCATCATACTGGTATGTCTTTATTTAAGCTTCAGTCATCAAACCAATATGTTTCTGTTAATGGTTCAGTTCCTTGTATTTCTTATATGCTTCTACTTGTGGTCTGATGTTCAACATGCATTTAGAATTCTGAATCTCTTTCACATGTCTATTTTCACTTACTCTGAATAATCAATGTATCTCTCTACACTCAGTCTCTGTTCTTTATATGCGCCTCCATGCCTATGTCCAATATGTTGGTCATAATGTTAGTAGTTTGGTTGATATGTTGCTCTAATTTGACACTTAGTCATATCCCTGACTTCCGATGAACCCTTAGAAACCCTCTGATTATGTGTATATGGGTGACGCTGCCTGTTTCACAGGCTGTGTATTTGTCCCTCAAACCCCTCACCCTTTTTTGTGATTATTGGACCACCCTGGGTCCTTTATGTGATGCTGGCTTTGTTTGTTTTGAGTTGCAAACTGTTTTCGACAATTGAATCCTTTAAAGGCTGATCTTTACTAAAAGTCCCCCTTCTTTTCAAATTGTTTTTCTACACTGTTTTCTTAAACTTCCCAAATCATGAGCACATCTCACTTTACCCCTAGCTTCTTAATTCAGCCCCCTTCATGTGATCACTGCTTTGGGGACCCTTTGAGTACCCACTAAACTTTAACACACAAGGTTGGCATTCCACAATGCACTTACTAATTCTTGGCTAGGGTAGCTGGGTGTGAGCACTGTCTGTGATCCTCCGAGGTCCTTAGGAAGTCTGACACACCCGGGTTAGGAAAGGTTATGGCATATGGCATTAAAGATTTTTTCCTTTAAACCTAAGGGTCAACCTAGTACCTCCTTTAGGATAGTAGTCCTAGCCTCCTCCGGGACTGATATGATGGAAAGAGTAATAGCACACAATAGAGTTCGTCACCAACACGCGTTTTTGTTATCTTCACGGGGTGGGAAAGGGTAGAATATGGATATGATGCCTGGTGTGCTAATACCACGTGTAGACCCTCTCTGAGGAGTGTCTATCGGGTATTGCATTGATGTGATCCATATTGTTTTAAACCTAGGACATCTTTTTTCTCAAATGTTTATTTTGGTTTCTTTCAAATTTTAACAACCCCAGTACTTATTTGAAATCCCCTCTTATTTGAGCCTTATTTGTTATTTGCTTATTGTCCAAATCCACAAAAACTATTTGGCCAGGAACCACAGTTGTGGATCCTGAAGGGTGCCTAATACCTTCCCCTTGGGATAATTTCAAGCCCTTACCCATTCTTTGGTAATGCAAACTAGTCTCATGAGTTAATTACTCTAGGTGCCCTAACGCACAGTAAAAAATCGTTAGGTGGCGACTCTTCTTTTAATCCTCTTCCTTTAAAAGGAGTTGCTAGATTGTCATGAACCCGATCCTCCACTTTTTGAGGGGGGGGGGGGAAGAAAAAGGGGGCC